>CM031241.1:487469854-487665395 GCA_018340775.1 Taxus wallichiana var. yunnanensis | reverse complement strand
ACCACTAATTTAAACACTTGGAATAGGGAAGAGTGAACGAGGTCTTGGTAAGGAAAAACCCCCTTCCCATTGAGCAAAGGTGGGTTTAAGGTTAAGCCACAACTCACATCATCGATGTCAACCCAAAAAAATCATGTTTCTAGGGTTACCATAGCAACCCATAGGATTCCATAACGTGGTTGAGGTGAAGAGGTTCTACAATAGGTTTAGCATGGGAACACCACCATCGTCACTCAGGCTAAATCTTGCTAAAACCTTCCCATAACTAGTGCCTTCAGTTTGAACAGGTACATGTAAATGCTTAGGGATTGTTGAGGAGCCATTTCCTCCACCATTAGCTAGAGGAATAGAGTTTGTAGTGTTAGGGTTTGGTAGGTTCTCTTAGGTTTCATGGAGGCTCGATTAGGGATCATCAAAGAGAACTATCACTCGACAATTTGATCACTTGATAATGAGAAACAATGGAATTTGTGATTAAACTTGGCTTAAATTTGAAGATCTCTTAAACCTTGTAAGGAGTGCTTTCAACCTATGTGAGGGGTGCTACTTTAGATTAAAAGTTCCGTGTGAGGTAAAGAGGTGGGTTATACTTGCTATTATAGGAATTTGTAGGTTTAATATCACATTAATGCTAACCTATAGGATATAAACTGACTCATGAAAATATATCACATTAGAAAAGTGATTGTTGGGTTGTTGGGAATGAAACAATTAATTTTGGACCAAACTATTGGATTATTTAGTCCTAGATGGATGATCCTATATAAGTAGTATGTGAGATTCAACAAATTTTAGGGAATGATGCTTGGGATGAATATATTATTGTGGAATATTGTAATTAGTGTTGTAAGTGAATGGGAAGTTTGAATAAAGAATCAAGTCATGCAAGAGAGAAAAGGATAGGTCATCGAGGCTTGAAATATATATAAACAAGTCACATTTTAGGTACAAATCCAATATCTTCATTTTGAAATGATAAATTTCCAAATATAGGTGTCTGCATGAACTATATGCATTTTGAGGCCTTTTGCAAAAATTTTAACTTAGGCGGTGTATAAAGTTTAATTCAACCCAACCACTAACCTTTTTGTAGGGTCTCTTACTTGTGGTTAGGTTTTGAAGTTATTTTGTAAATAATACTATGGATTTCACACATGTGTGACACCTAGGGTTTTATAATGAAACTTATTTTTAAGGGTCACATATACACAAATTGTTATAAGAAGCCAAGAGATCATTGTAAAATAATGAAAAATTTGTAAAAAAATACAATGATTTTGTACATATTCAATGGCTCTATAGCTACTTAATTTTTCCTTCTAAATTCAGAGATGAAGCACTTGTAAATTATTTCCATCCTCCATAGTTAAACAACACTACTAGATTATCTTCTCAAGTTTGTAATCAGCTAGGTACATCATATTTATTGTGTTTTCACCTTTTTATAAATTGTTTGCAATATTCTATCTTAAAAATTGATAATAATAGTATATTTTGATTGTTTATTAATTCATATAAATATATTACCTATTGTCAACCCTTTATCCAAAATATGTAAATAAGAAACTATATCCACTTTTATTTATTTTAGGTTAAATTGTCAACGAGACTTAGGAGGCACATGTGGAGCACATCATATGTGTCTTGGACAATTTTTAAATGCAATCTAAAGTTAAACTCAACTAATTGTTTATTCAACATATAATATATTCAATACCTAGACTACACCATTAACCAAAAAGGAATATATGTAGATCTCAATAAGATCAAGGTTATTTAATATTGGCCTACTCCATGTAAAATTCATAAGTTATGTATATTTCCTAGACTCAAAAATTATATGACACATTTATATTTGGTTTTTAAACTTATCCTAGTCCCTTAGCTATAAAACACACATGAAAACTAATATTGACTAGACTCATGTGTACTAATGCACTTTTGAGGATCTCAACCAATCCTCAGAGATTGCATACTCTTTAAATACTATATATTGTGCACTCATTTGAGCTTCATATTGATTCATTTACATGGAAATCCAATATTATAACACTAAAAAATGCGTAGTGACATGTAGTGCTAAGGTACTCCACATATGAAAAAGAGTTTTTATGTTATTATGCAAGTAGTCAAGAAATGGTGACACTACATCTTGGGAAAGGAGACAATTATTTATTTCAATCATAAGTTTATTTAATTTATGTCAATGTAAAATCAGATAGAGAACACACAACACATGAAATGGACGATTTACCTTTATTTGTTCCATATCATGATCAAGTATAAGAAGAGAGAGGAAAGCAAGGTAGGAAATTTCCTTAATTGATTAATAGTATATGTGCTCATCAAAGTTTTCTACACGTGTGACCACAAATTTTCAAATTATGTATCTTTTGCATGACTAACAAGGACTTCGTAAAGGCCTATTTTTCTCTTTTGAAGGTGAACAAGTTTGATGTTTCTATTTGGATGACAAGATTCTACGTATTCCTGTAGATATTTTTGTACTTGATGGTGCACCTCTATAGAGGATCATTTGGGAGGCACATTATGCAAAAATACGGGAACACTTTAGAATTAAAAAGAATCTAGTTATATTGAAATCATAGTGTTTTTGGATGCATAAGTGTACAAATGTGGAGTGACACATCAAGTCCTACATTCATGAATGCATTTCTAAGCCTAAAAAGAATAATTTGAGATTTAAGATGACTTTACGAATTCCATCTAGGCCATAGGAATCCATCATCATGAATTTCATGCTTGGGAAACCTATGGCATAAAATAAACACAATAAGGTTTGTGTTTTAGTGGATAGGATCTCCAAGAATCCCATCATGATTCCCTATGAGAAGAGAATTGATGTAAAAGAAACCTCTCATATCTTCTTCATATGGTTCATTTTTGGCTCCCAATGTTCTCCCAACATTCATTGTATCTAATTGTGATCATCATTTTGTTGTTCATTTCTAGAAAATGTTACGGGAATTGATATGTACATAGTTGAATCGAGTTATGACATTTCATCATTAATTATATTGACAAACAAAGGTAGTTAACCACACGCTAGTTCATCTTATATGGATGAAAATAGTGTGCATGTTTGCACTTGGGATGTAACTTGTATTACATCCAACATGCTTACAACAAAGTTATTCATAATTCTATAGGGCATAGTCCATTCTAGACATGTTTTGGATTTTACTAGTGAACTGTTAGGAATATCTTAGTTAGTGCTTCACATATATGTGTATGTAAATAATAATTACGAGAGTAATTATTATAATCTTAATTTGTGGTAGTAAATATGTCGGTAAATAATAATTACATTGGTAATTATTATTTAAATAGTTAGTAAATCTTTGTTATAAGTTATGTTAAACAACTATAACAAATATTGTTGTGTGAGTTTAACAACTCAGGTGTATAGAGTTTGTGAGAGATAATCGTGGAGGTGTAGTTATACCTACATCCTAAAATATAGGAATTATATTCCTATATATATGTAAATATTGCAATATGTAAAGGTATAATGATAATGCGTTTGAATTAACTTTTATTTATTATATTTTTTTGTGTTGAATCTCTGTAACTCTCCTCTCTCTCCTGATTTGGTATCAGAGCATCCTTATCTTCTCTCTTTGATGGATTTAAGAGAGTATCCATGGGAGCAATGTTGTACTTACTCCTGAGTATGCAAAAAAACTATCTCTGATCTATGTTGGTGATTTAATATAATAGTGCAGATATTAGTTTTGTTTATATGTATCTACATGAGAGTAGATATCTCCTTACCATCCGTTTCAATCTATTCTCCTGTAGTCAAGAGAAGGTTTATGTCAAGGAAAGAAAGCATTATTTTTGGGCAGTTTGGGCGTCAAACTCAGTCAAGAACAGCTTTCAAATCATGCAATGAAATCAAACAAAATTAGTACCATTGCAAAGATCTGAAACAAGCTTTCCAACACATTAAACAATTTACAAATTGGAGCTCTTCTCAAGTTATGAACAAATCATTGCTGGTCACTTCAACTCAAAAGCAGCCATGAGTTACTTGCCTTCCCACAACCATTTCTGATTGGCTGATTATTTTATTTTTTTGCAAAACTATAGTTTGAAAATTATTATTTTTCTATAGTTTTTGCTTAAATAATTGCAAATTGAGGGCAATTAATACATTTTTGGCCAAATTAATACTTTTTTGGCACCAGTTCTTTGGATCATTAACATTTTTGGAATCTTCATTTCCTCTCGGTTCCAATGAGTGGTCACATGATAAATTTGCTCTCCATCTTGAGTAAATTTTTAATCGTTGAGCCAATTTTAATTAAATTGGGTCTTTTTACGGGAAATTGAAACCTTAATAACTTTTGCATGGTAACTCAAAATCGAGTGCCGTTTTTTTGCAAAAGTGCTTGTTTTTTCATCCTTGTCACATTGGTTCCAATTTTTTTGAAAATTTCAATTTTAGAAAATACCCTCTTTTTTTGCAGCCCTTTTGAGCCTTATTGAGTCATAAATGCCAAAAATAAAAAATTGTAAAGGAGGCATTATCGCTGGAATGCGACATCCAATTTATGGGGGTGCTTCTTGAGATCCATGATCAAATCTAGTTGATCTAGTAACATGAAACAGGAGGATGGAGGTAAATAGAGGTTGGAGGTCGATCGATGACCTCTCGTCAGTTGCCAACCACAGGGCTGCATCACTAGTTTGGTGATATGTGTGTTTCCAGTTCACTTTAAAAAATTTAGTTGTGTGTGGTGTGCTTCAGATTGCAGTGTTCTTGATTTCTGTGTTTTCCGAATAAGTGGAAATTTCACATTGTGGGGGGGAACATGATCCAATGTGCCATTTCCAATTTTCAGTTTGTGTGTATGAGCAACATAATTTAGCAGATTTTCCAATGTTATTCCCTACAATGAGATAGTGATGAGATCCGATGATACTACTGCAACATCATGATATTTTGGTTGTTATTAATCCACTGGAAAAACTATCCAGAGGTTGTTGGTTATGTCCTAAAAAATCATCCATTGTGTGGTTGTTAGCAATCCACTGGAAAAACTATCCAGAGGTTGTTGGTACTATCTTAAAACACCATCCATTGTGTGGTTTCTAGTTAACCACTTGGAAAACCATCCAACAGTTGTTGGTATTGTCCTTGAAACCATCCAGATCATGAGCAAACTACGTAGCGGCACGTTGCAGTACAAAGCAGGTTTTCCCCATGTTTGCACTAAGGGGGAATGTTAGGATTATCTTGGTTAGTGTTCCACATATATGTGTGTGTAAATAATAATTACGAGAGTAATTATTATCATCTTAATTTGTGGTAGTAAATATGTTAGTAAATAATAGTTACATTGGTAATTATTATTTATATAGTAAGTTAGTAAATATTTGTTATAAGTTATATTAAACAACTATAACAAATATTGTTGTGTGAGTTTAACAACTGATGTGTATAGAGTTTGGGAGAGATAATCGTGGAGGTGTAGTTATACTTACATCCTAAAATATAGGAACTATATTCCTATATATATATATGTAAATATTGCAATATGTAAAGGTATAATGAGAATGCATTTGAATTAACTTTTATTTATTATATTTTTCTGTGTTGGATCTTTGCAACTCTCCTCTCTCCTCCGGAGACAATCTATACATTTCTTACCACACACTATCCAACATTGGGTCATTTATACTAGACAAGGAAATACACAAATAAAAAGGTTTTACACCACATATAATCTATTCATGTTAGGAGTTTTGGTATATTTTCTCTCTCACAACATAATTACAAGGAGAACCATGATGCACATCACATACCTGATGCATTTTGAGTTAGCAATAACATTTGGTTGTACCTTTAAAAATAAATGCTTCAAAGGTCCACATTAAATGATCAAGCCTCTATGTTATTGTCCTTACACCATTATTTACACAACTAGTGAGAACACTTTGGTTTTTCTATCTACCTTTGTACTTGTGCATACAACTAATGTTCAATGTGGAAATTCTTAAGCCTTAATTCCCTCCACCTCTTGAGACACTAGTTGAATATCATCCTTTTAATTTGGGCCTTGAACATCTACATCCTATGGATAAGGACAAAAATATCAAATTTATTGATATGCACACTTGACACATGGAACTCGCTAGTATCTGGTTTAGATTCCTTATCTAAGATCCAACAAAATAAGTATCATTTATCCTCAATAAAGTTTAAATGATTTGTGTGCAACCTCATAGTTGTGCAATCCTTGACACTTATCTTATAAAACTTGGGTTTCACATCACAAATTATCACGTGGTTAAGAAAAATTTCATGCAATAGTTCACAACATTCATCTAGTTATTCATAGCTTCCCTTAAATCTCCCTCTTCTACACACCTTTTCTTACCTTCACATAATCTTAAGACTAGTTCATTGGCTTAAAGATTCACAATAACCTCTTTTCCTCATCATGTGTAGCTCCTTATTCTCCTGCATCTTTCCCAGCACTTGGATTCTTTTTCTAAGTCCTGCAAACAAGTAACACTTTTTCTTACACAATCCATTGTATCTCACACAACCACTACGCATCCCACACAAATCTTGTAATCTTGGTCTTTCCATATGAAACATTCATGACTTTCAATATCTCGCACACACTCCTTTTTATTGCATTCACAAATTCTATAATTCCACACAAGCCTCCAAAGCACATGTAGTCCACGTCAACATTACACAATAATGCACAAGTATCTTACACATTTTTACATGTGTACCTTTCTCCCTTGCATGCCACTTATCACCACAGATCTACACAAGAACGTTAAATCTTAACATTCACTCATAAACACCTTATTTCCAAGTGGCGCACTAAATGGAACATTCATTACTAAGCCATGTCGGGGGCATCATCGAGACATGCCAAGTATTGAATTCCAACTAACTTTCCTAAAATAAGAAGGAACAATTTTAATCGTCTCTCCAACAACCATTGTCACTTGTAATTATCATTGTCATTGTATATGTATTTTAGTGTACTAAATAGTTAGATAACAATTGTATTCTTAAAAATGAGTTAGCACTCACACAAAACACATAAAATTATATTGTTTGATTTTTCTCCAACATACATCTATTATTCTTTCATCGATAGTAGCTTAGATAATAAAAAGGATGCATTCCCCTTATGACACAAGATCCTGGCCTTTGATTTTGGCTTATTGTTTCCACATCTCTCTACTCCCTATTCACCGCTAATGAATATAATTTGTATTTCCTAAAACGTCTTCTACTACATTGTGTATTTTTGGTTCATTACTTTCCAATGATCCACACACACTACTATAATCCTTATTGCTCTATCTAATGTAGGATGATGTGGAGGAGGATCCGAATAGAGTTGCAAAAGTATCACAGAAAGATGATTAATTTACAAACAATAAAATAGTACTAATACTATTCTCATTCATTATTTTACATATTGCATACAACCATATATATAGGTTAATAGCTCCCCTATAAATTAGGAGAGATAGCTATAACAAAACTATTGTCTTTATGTTGAAACCATATGAATGGTTTCAACCACTCCTAAAATAATACAATAAAACAAATCATAGTTGTTTATGTAATCGTAAAAATGAAATCACACACTTACTACTATTACTATACTTCTAAGAATGTTGTTTTATATATGGATATTGCATAAGAAATGTATTCACCGGTGACTCATTTCATAGCCCATCCATTTTGTCTTGTTGAATTCTATTACTTTTTTCTTTCACGCTTGTCACTCATACACCCATTTTTGGTCAGGTCACAGGGATCCATGTTGGTTGGTTTAATCTAATCTGTCATCTTTTGTCTCTAGACATGGGCGCCTAATGCTCTAGTTCATCTTGGGTGCTCGGGTCCTCTTTATTTTTATCATATTTTTGAAATTTTAGGTCGGTATTGTCAGTTTTCCCTCTCATATCCTGATGTACTAGTTAGCATATCTGGTCATTAGTCTCAAAATTTAGGCAAGAGATCTCTTTATAAACACAACATGCATACCATTATATGGGCAGACTATTATATCAAAGGGATAACTATCTACAAATGTCAAGGGGTTGCATTTGGGCACATTTTCTATATACACACTATATAGGAAGGGGAGTTCATTCTATTCCATCCAAACATTTGTATTTTATCTAGCTACCACCCGCTATCTTGGCGTTAAGGTGAGTACCTTATCCCTTCCATTTCCTCTCACAATCAAAATTAATTAGATCATTTGGCATTCATATTTCATTATTTTTTATTCATAGCAGTCGATTGCTTTAGATATTAATATGTCTAGATAGATATTTGCTAGGTTTTATTAAATCATTTGGTGAACCGTAGCTTAGAAATCATTTCCCTATGATCCTAATCATTAAGCATAGCTCTCCTTCTCCTACTCATGCTATGACTTATTAGAGTATCAATCCTATATATGATGATGTCGCCATCACTGAGCTATGTGCTCTTTATCAAAATCTTACTCTCTCGGATGAGTTTCAACAACATCTCTTGGCTAATGAATACAATATTCCTACGTCATTTGAACATCCATCCATTAGTATTGTTTTAGATCTAGAAAGCTTCTCTAGATGTCGTGTTATCTCTCCTAGCCACTTTGGGCCTCCTCCTCCTTCTTCTGATCCTTCTTCACCTTTGGATGAGGCTATTATTGAGTAATTTCTCAACCTTGATAGCAATAACACTCCTAAGAAATCTAATGATAACGTAATGACAAAATCATGCACTTGCTATTATAATTATACCGCAAAGTATGTTATTTATACATGGATATTGCGTGATAAAAATATTGACTAATGACCCATCCCCTAGTCCTCTCGTCGGGTTATTCGGCCGTCATTGTCACTTGTCTTGCACAGTTGTCATTTTTCTGCATAGTTCTAGTAGTCTCTCAGAGTCTTAGGTGTCGTAATTTTCTTAATTTTCATCTTTAGTCTTCGACTAGGGCACCTAGGGTAGCATTGGGGCACCCATGGGTTCCATGTTCCTTAATTTTAGTTGTCATGGTCCCCATAACTATTGGATCTAATTGGTTTATTTGAGGTCAGTATTTGTAATTTTCCCATTCATTCCCCTAGGTACTAGTCGGCATGTGGGGTAATTAGTGTCAAAATTTGAACAAGATATCCCTTTATAAACATAACATACTTATTATTTTATGGGCATACTATTTACCACCAAGGGATAACTATTTACTAATAGAAGGGACTAAATTTGGGCATCACTCCATCACACACACTTCATAGGAAAGGGAAGTTCATGCTATTCCATCCACCATTTGCATTCTACATCTAGATATTACCCCTATCTCTGCATCATTGATGCTAGGGCACCCTAGTCAAAATTGCACAAATAAAGCACAAAAAACTACATTGGGTCTGGAATGTAGTGCAACACTTAGTCGTAAATCCACCCTTGTGGCTTCTAAGGTCATTTGACCCCTTCATATGTATCTTTCTTTTTTAGGGGTTTGATGCTTTGTATGGGGTTTTGTAGGTAAATATTTATTGCAGTTTAGAGGAATCACCTGCGAGGATATTATGACACTAAGGAGACAAATACCTATGCTATACGGATACTACTGAGCCTTCTTCAGATCTATCTCAGGAATTTTTAGATGATTCTTTTGTTGATTACTTGTTTGGTATTAATTATCCTATATCTAATATTGCTTCTCATCATGCATCACAAATCGACCCTCATTCAATTTTTTATTATGTTGATGATACTATTCACAACACTCTTAGTGACATTATCATTTCTGAGTATTTATCTACTCATGATGAGGTAGTTGATAGTCATGGTACTCCTTTTCATACTTTCATGTGTGAATCTCCTATTCCATCCCTACCTTCTCCCGAGGTTTCATCTAGCTTAGTGCACAAATTATCTCCATATGTTAATTCTTCTTCTCTTATTATTTCTTTTCCTCTTGACATATCATCTATACATGTTAGTCCATATTCTCCTATAGAGGTCTCTCTTTTGGCCACCTCACCTACAAGGGATGTTGATGATGCTAGTCCTACCATTGCTATAGATATTCCGTCCACATCATCTACTATAGCTCCTTCAGCACCTACCACTACTGTGCCTTTAGCATTGGATTCTACCGTGTCATCCCTCGACATCCCTATGATCACTCACAATGGCAAATTACAACCTCTTAATACATTATTGCCATCTTCCACTATACCATCACATGACCTCATCTTTCTCATGCATGCAGTAGGTCACTTACAATCTCATGTCCAATCTCTCACTTTAGAAATTAGGGCTTATTATGCTTCTATTGACAATAACTCATTACATGGTAACCCTATTCCAAAGAAGATTCATAATTCAACTTTTCCTAAGGATTTTATCATGCCTACATTCACTTGCTTTGATGGTACTGGTGATCCTCATGATCATCTTCTACACTACTGTATGGCTATGACCTCTTATTCTAATGATAGGCTATTACAATGGCACACTCATCTTCCCTTAGGTTCCATTAGTACTTTCTATGACATGGAGGACACTTTCCTATGTCTTTTCATCATCAATAATGGCCTTAGGGTTACTTATGATCACATACCTACCTTACATCAAGGATCATTAGAATCTATTAGGGATTATATCTTTCGATTTAACACTTTTATGTATCATCTTGTCTTCCAATCTATATACTTAGAGAAGCAATTCATATTCTATTGTGGTTTGATGCCTCCATTCAAACAAACATTACAGTATGACACATGTGATTCTTTTATTCTTCTATGCTACAAATTCTTAGAACTAGAGCAAGATATCCTTTTAGTGAATGCCATTCATCCTCCACATACATCGACTTCTATTATAGCACCGATTCCTCCTCCACCAAAATTGGTTGAGCATCCCACACGATCTCCACCTTTTCCTCCTAAGCAACACAAACAAACTTAACCCACTCCACCACTACAACATACTTCTTCTTCTCCTCTACCACATGCTACTTCTCCTTCTCCTACTCCACCTATGTTGCGTGAGCTATTACATTTCTCTCATAAAACTAGGCCACATGATGTGATGCATGCCTTAATTGATAGGATCCTCATTTGGTTACCTTCCAATCAACATCATCCACAACACCATTTAAAATGACAACGTGATCAACCAGACTGTAACTATCATCACATCAACGACCATATGGATAATGATTGTATTTCCATTCACGACACATTACAATTACTAGAGGAAAAGGGCATCATCTCCTTTGGCTCTCGCTCATGTGAGTGGTCCATTCTCCTCTACCACATTAGCAAGTTTCTAATCCACTTGAGTCTTCTTCTCCATCAGAGTTCAATTTATAGGTCACTCATCGCAGTCACATGTTATTCATGTGCACTCTCCACCTCATCTACCACATCCAATGTCACATTTATTACACTCATTGCATCCACCACATTCACGTTATCCACCGCTTCACGCTGCTACGTCACATGGGCTTCCACAACCCTTTGCATACCCCATTGCTGCTCCATATGAAATTTAGTTTGGCACATACTCACATGCTACTTCCATCCCACATGTTTCCACCACTTCGTGCCACCTTGGTCTTTGATAGGTGATGTTTATCACCTTACCCCCTAATGTCGCACTTGTGTTCTTATGGTTCTTACATGACTGTTGAGGGATTTTCTTTAAGAACCTCTCATCATGTGCTTTGTCATTTCATTTAGAGAACTCAATCATTTCCCGATGATGCACTCTTGCTTATATGATTCATTCTTGATCACTATATATTTCTATGAGCACTGATGTTGTAATTCCACGTACCATGCAAAGACATCCTGTGCTAAGGGACCACCACATACTACCTCTCTGGATCATCGAGTCTCCTCACGTGCCTCGTCCCTCTCACTTAACAACATTGTACAAGTCATTGCTGCTATGGCCACTAGCTTGAATAAATGGGCATTCTCGCCCACAATATCATCCATGCGCTCAAGTATACCTCCACCTAGTACATCAGTAGGCACATTTCATGTCAATGTGCAGATGTATGTGTCTACTATTAATGAATAGTATGCATCACCTACAAACACAAATGACACAATGTGTTAGATAACCATATACAACAACATAGGTAAAAAACTAAGTACACAATGCAACTATACAAGTACTTACGCTCAGCCATGACCGCTACTACGGGTCGGGGCATGTGCTTCCCCCTCTCCTCCTCCTACATGTGGTAACCTCATGGGACCTACAAATAATATGAATAACAATACCCATCGATGTGCTTCCCACCTTGTGTGGTACTCCTTTGTGTAACCCGCATCATTTGAATCTACAAGCTCTATCATCATGTGTCTACCTCATTAGGACCTAATGGTACTAACTACTATGTTGTGGGCCCTAGGATAGATTCGGCCCTCCTAGGTGCTTTGATAGATATCAACCATATATATGGCTCTAGGGGCACATCCTGAGCCATGCCAAATTGACATGATACTATCTCTACCTGAAAAATATCCGCCACACCTGGAAAGCATTCCTCTAGACACACAATCCTTCAAATACATTGCAACTCTATAGCATCCTTGAGCCATCCCCAAGGTCATGGTATGGCCTTCATATATCTTCCTTGGGTCCCATCATATCTATCGCTGTCCGTAGGTATCTGTTTCCATATTCCTACCATGAACATCAACCCACCTCCTTGCATATATCTCTGGCTTGGCCCACTCTGCTCATGGACCTCCAATTGGCCTCAATAAGGCTATGTGCTCATATGCCCATGCATGTAATAATGTGGTGGCTCTTATCCCACCACTATGATCATCGTGTGTGAATAAGTACAAATTCCTATATAGGTGGGCCAAAACACACCGTGCCTACATGTATCTAGTAATCTCCTCCTCTATCCACTGACACATGTCATACATCTTATACAAGATGCCTACACCTCCTCCCTCTACAAATATACATGAAGCAATCACCACCGTTATGCACTCCCGTAGGCATTGAACTCCAGAGTGCAAAAACATCCAAACTAATATGGGCCTCGGAAGGTACTCGAGTCCCTATAAAATACCATCTTGTGGCTCACATATGTCACTCCATATCCTCCACTGGCATAACCCGTACTCTCTCCCTAACCATTGACAACCAAAATATGCGATGCACATCCTCCAAAGTAATAGTCATCTCCCCTGTATGCAACCAAAAATGTATATGTATCCGCGTAGCATCTCTCGCATAGTATAATCAACATGGGTATATTGTGGGGCACATCCCCCATCTATGTTATGTGCCACAGAATGCCATGGTCCATGACATCCCAATCATCATCTGATAGACCCAATCCAAGTAACGTACTCATATGACAACCCCCCGTGGAACTCTCTCAAGTGGATATCCCTTTGCAAACTACAAAACATCAATAGGTGCACAATTAGAACACATTACATGACCAAATACACTTTACTTATCACCTTCATATACACTAGAAACTTATTTTTCAACATTATACACTAAATGCACATATTCTGGACTAGGGTTCCCAGATGCAGAACCGGGGCACCTAGGAGCAGGACACCAACGCCCAGTTCTGGGTGCACTTTTCCTAGGGTTCACAAACACCCTCACTACTCTTGTCCTGGTCTCAAATGCTGAGAACATCAAAAATATAAAATTTTCAAAATTTCATACAAACTTCTACTACACCATACATTTTTTGGAACAAAATGCACTTACCAACGCTTGTGGTCGTATGTGATGCTACGACACTCATCACCTTCTCAAAACGAATCAGTCATGCTACTATCACTTGCATCATCTTCACTTACTACATTCTCTAACTCACAATCACGTCAACAACAAATCAAGTGATTAAACACTTTTCGATTTCACTACTTATAGTTACTTTTTCATCACCTACCTCATTATAGGCATTATTTTGTGTTTATTATTACAAATAATACACATTACACGCTTTTTTTTGTGATATCTTGTGCATTTTTACTCGATTTACACCTCGTTTGTGGTGTTTTTATAACTTCACCAATCACCATACTGTACATGTTACATATATGTTATACCTCATTCTCATTTTCTACAATCCCATTAATACACATTTTTGTGTTTCCTATCACATTCTCCTTATCTCATGAATACTTTAAGCTTGGTGTTCGTTATTTTCATCACTTAACCTTTCGTTGAAAGGGGACTATATCATTGGGGTCATCCTATAAATCCCCTTACATCATCATGCATCAATCAATATTTAAAATTCACAATTTTTTCAAAATTTACTAATTCTTTGTGTGGCTTTTCACCAACAATTCCCCCTAACGACCTAATCTGGGGAAACAAATGTATAATTTTTCTATGTGATAGTTCAACACCCTCCTAATGACCTAACTTGGGGGAAAAATCATTTAAATATTTTTAATACGACCATTCACCATTTTCTATTGATTCCCCCCAATGACCTAATCTGGGGCAACTTGTGTAAAATCTCTCTATGAGTAACTAATAAAAAAATTGACCAATCAATCAATCAATCAATTAACAAGTTCAAAATTGAGAAAATATCATGTTTGGTAATGTCCTCTTTACCATCATCTTTTCAGAGATTGGAGTGCCCGATGGGCTAGATAAATTTGTGTGGGAATACCCAGATGAGAACCCTTCCCCGCCTAAAGATTTGAGAAGTACACTTGTGACACCATGACAACTTCCCACAAGGTGCACCTAGAAAAATGGTATAAGTGAATGCATGATGCATTCAAGGTGAATGGAGAATACCTAAGCCATTTCCTGCTCTAGTATAGGAGAGGCCGAATTCTCCATATACCAACACTTTTATATCGGTAGATTTACCTTTTCATATGACACCAAGACTCCCTGGTGCAAGTTACCTTTCTCCTTCATAGCGCAATTATTCCAAGCTGGGGTTAATCATTTCAAAGAAGCAAAAATACTAAGGTTTGATCTCAGTGTGGTAGACCAGATTACCGTAAGTTGTACAGGAAGCTGATATACCCAAATAAGTGCACTATGTGGAGAAATATGTCTCCCATGAAGTACATATGATAAAGCCAGTAACATTTCCAATTGATGGGAGGACCGCAACAAGGGTATACCTATGCATCAGGCCAAAGTATGAGAAGTGCGCTTATGTGGAGAATGATGTCTCTATTCTAGAGGACCCCACCATAAGAAAGAATTCATGCCAAGGAAGAGGGAAAGGGAAGAGGCCCTTGAAAATAAGGCACTAGGCACACATAAAGTGGGCACGCAGGACCAAGCACCTATGCACGAAGGAAGAAGTCCACCGCAGAAGAAAAGGAAAAGACACCCGAGGAAGAGATGCCAGAATAGAAGGAACCCCCTATGAAAGAATAATTTCTGGAAAGGGAGGAACCACCCCAAAGAGAAGAGAAGGAGAAGTCTCCTATGATTGAGTCGTTTGGTAAGGAAGCAAAGGATAGAAAAAGAGGCAGACTCAGAAGAGACAGAAAGCATGAGGGTAATAAGGGTGATGAGGACAATGAAGAGCACATGAGGCCCAAGATCATCCTGTGTATGATGTACATGACTCAGATAAAGAAGGGGATGAAGAAGGAAATGTGGGTGAGGAAGGTGCGCACAACAAAGGTGGGAGTGATGAAGTGAGCATAAAAGCTCAAAGGACCCCGAACCCAACAAAGGAGCAAGTAGAGGATGCCACAGAGAGGGAGGTGGCCAACATAATAAAGTACTTATTAGACCAAGAGGTGGAATGCAACGCTGATGATCTACTTAAGGAGACTGAGGGAAGTGCAAGCATGGGGAAGCCGCATCCGAGCATGAGTGGGGATCCCAGTCTGGTAGTTATTGTCCCCAAAGCAGCACACATGGGAGGAAAAGGCATGGTAGCATCACGAGGTCATGCAATTACTTATATAGATGACCCCCAGAAGGTGTTGCGTGCACGTTTCTAGACCATGGTGCCCAAGGAATAACTCCTCTATGTTGTCCTCTTTCGATGAAAAAATTTCCTATATGCACACAAGTAAAATGATATCCTGGGCATTTGAAAACCATGTTGACGAGCCTGAATTTGAAGTAAACAAGGATGCATTGATGGAAGTGCCAAATACCAAGGGGATCAACCCTATTGTGGATTCCCAAAACTATCAAATGATCAGGTTTGTAATGCACTCAACAAGGTGTCAATAGAGGTTGAGGCAAGGCTCTTTGGTAGGAATGATAGGATAAGGGCACTAGAGGAAGAAAATAAGAAGAAAAATGATGAGATTATTAAAAGTGATAAGGAGATAAAGCAGTAGGAGCTAATCACTACATAATTAAGGTGTGAGTTGAGGGATGAAAATGCCAAGGTGTGGGAATTTTACAAAATATAGAAGGCATTGCAAATTCCATTATTCTGAAGCACCCAGATTTGGCCCCTCCCAACCAGAAGTATGAATCAACCTTGCATTTCTTAGAGGATTTGAATCACATCCTCACCATGGAGAGGAGGCCACTCACATTGGAGTCGGCAGAAGAGAAATGGTGTGCAAAAAGAGGAGGAAAAGAAGAAGGTTGGGGAAATAGTTACTCGATACACTAAGCTCCTTGCTACTGTAAAGATCACCACACAGATGGCTGAAATTGTATATGAAAACTACGCTGACAGGGATGAAGTAGCAATCATACTAGTTGCTACACATGAGGTGAATCTAAAAGAATTTTAGGAAAAGAAAAAGGCAACAGGGCGGAGCACAATAAGATCCTAGCCGAGGTTGAGAAAAAATCGAAAGCAATCAAAACCTTGTGGGGTTCGATTAAGAATCGGCTTAAGGAGCTCTATCCCAAGGTCACCCGTAGAATGGACATGTTGGATGATCTTAGTAATTAGCTAGAGAACATCGTAGATACACTAAATTCTAAGAGTGACAACTAAGTTTTGATTAAGTAAGCACTCTAGTAGGTGACCTACTTCAGCAGGCCCAGGGTGAGGTAGATTCCTGGGAGAAGATTGAGATAACTATAAAGAAGGAATTCCCACCCTCTTACAACAATAACAAATTCTTACATTCTACTATTCTTTTAATTACTTCAATTCCCCTATTCTTTATTAAATTTTTCCATGTTCCACCATTCTTTATTCCTTGAAAAAGTAGGATGTTTTCGAGGGCAGAGAACATGCATAGTGTGGGGTGATGTTGGGCCCCGAAATATTGGCTAAGTATCAAAAGTCATGTGCGCGCAAAACCAAAGTGAGAAATGAAGGGTGCTTAGGAGAAAGCACGCAGGAAAAGAGGTTTAAGAAAGGTTTCATGAAATTAGGGCACGTGTGGGAAGCAGACAAGATTTAAAGGACTTATCTATATTTGGCATTCCAAGAGGCACTTAAGGAAAAATGTGAGGACCCAACTAGGCATGATGAGTGGATAATATGCCATCCTAAAGCCTTGGAGGTCAAGAAAAGGATATTCCATGTAGGGAATATTCCTAGAAGACATCATTATAGAGAGTGGAGGGCTTGGAAAGGGATAAACATTCACCAATGGAGGACCACATGGACACTTGGCACGTGATCTGTTCAAAAGGGAAAGCATGGTGGTAGGTGTTGGTCCTATAAAAAGAGATTTTTCAGGTTAGAGGAATACATATAGAAAAGGAGAGACACAGAGACACAGGAGAGAGATATCAACATGGAGGGATAAAGGTGTATAGAGGAATATAGAGGTGAATGAAGTGTTTAGAAAGATGTTATGAGGCCCTAGGGTTTGGGGTTCTCCTTAGAGGGTTGTAAGAATGTTAACAAGTATGGGCATAAAGGGGTGGGTCTAAAATAATTTGAAATAGGGAAAGCATAGCTAGGATCTCTGTTTTAAAATATGATGTACGGGCTAGATCTCGGCATTTATTGTACTCAGTCTGATATGATCCTTCTGAATGTAATGTGGTTATTAAAAATCTTGATCAATATATATGTGGCTCTGTTCTGAACAACTTGTTCATGGGTACAAACCCTAATGTTATTTCTTCATATCGAGTCAGATATGTTCTTTGTGTTCCATACTATGCTTGTTTCTCTTGTTTTAGATGCATGTGTATGAAGATATACTAGCTCATCTTATGATTTTAAGTGGATACATGAATATTTAATTCTTCTGTAACTAATCCTCCATCAATGGAAAAACCCTCTCACAAAACTCACATAAAGGAGGGGCTCGGCACCTGTGCCTCGGATGAGCGCCTAGTCATGGGTGATAAGTCAACGAAGTATTAAGGCTAAATAAAAATAACTAAATTGATTAAAGGACTTGATGTTGGGATAGACATGGTAATATTTTGAATGTTGATAGTTGGTTGAGACATAATAAACAGAAGAAACAATAGATCTCATTGGGATTGTTTGAGTAATCGAGGATGCCGGAGGGTAGAAAATGAGGTACTAGTGTTACTTTGTGGAGGTGTTGAACCAAAGTGAAGTTTAGGTGATGATGTATGTTATTGAGCAATGTCCCAGAGATAATCATATGAAGGCTAAAAATGGGAATGGAAGACACAACTTCTGACGTTTCAATTTGACTCAAAGGAGGGTATGAATGTATTTTTCATATGAAAGGTTCCTAATCTGAAACAAGTCTTGTGATAGTAGAGGAAGGATCATATGAAGATGGTGGTTTGGGTATAGATTGTTGATTTGAATCAATAGGTTGTGTAGAGTCAAGAGCACTTGAAAATGGTTCGATTCAAGTTGTTGTGAGGGGCCAAATAAAGGATCTGAGATGTGTACAAAGGGATGTGGTGTGAATAGCTAAAGTTGAATGCCCCTAGTTTCCAGATAGGCATTAAGGGAAATGGGATTTGAATCCAACATTTGTTCGAAAGAAGGGTCTCCTCTTTCAAAGAAAGAGGTCTCATAAGATTATTATTGTGAGCTAGGGGAATATGGTGGTTCAATATCTTCCCATTCATATGCATCGAATTCTTTACTAAAAACTAGACAAAAATAAAAGGTGTTGTCTCATTTCTTCATTGTATTGTTCCTCTACTTTATTCCAAGCTCATTTGTCATTAGTCAAATGAGTTTATTTAATTGGTTGATGGAATGGATTTTTTTGTTAATGGTGTGGTAAATGATGGTGTAGATACAATAGTAGATAAAGGTGTAGGAAATGGTGTGGACAATGGAGTAGATAAAGGGATTTTTTGTTGTTGTAAGGGTGTGGACATTGGTTGAGACATGTTTTCGAATTTTGGTTGTGATCTTGTTGTCTTGTTTGTACCATTGTAAAAAAACACACAAAAAAATTATCTAAAAATGAATTAAAATGGGTTGATTACAAACAACAATCAAAAGCAAGCAAGATAGATTTTTAAATTTTCTGATTTAATTATAAGGTGAAATGTGTAAAATGGTTAACGAGGGTCCTAGGAAATGGCAATCTATGGCTGGTTTGAGGTATGTTTAAGGGAAGATTCCTCGATATACCCAAGGTACGTGAGGCCCAACTCTGTACTATTGTCGATACGGTGTGGTATTGGGGCCTACCCCCTCACTTCATGGTCCCGCAGCGATAAGGGTTTTGGATGCTGAGCCAATATATACCGACAGACAAGAGATTATACTCATCCAGAACACGGAGTCGGCTTCCCTGTTGGGTGATGAAATCCCAATCAGTTTCACCTAGGTGGGAATTGTTTTAAATGCATTTTTATTTACAAGTGGTTTGCTTATGTGTGGGGGAATGAAAATTGAATGCATTGAATCATCCTCCTAATTAATTATATGTGAAATAAGAAGGATGAAATATTCATTTTAAAACCCAACTTGAAATGTTGTTTCCATGAAAATAATCAAACGCAATGTAAAATTGAAATCAAAAAGGAAAGTTTTAAAACTCGCAGTTGAATGCTCCTTTTTTAATTTTTAGCAATGTTTAAAGCAAACAATCCATCAATCCAACACATGAGATTTCTAGAAACAACAACCTACAAACAGGTTAGGAAAAATAGCAAGCAAAAAGTAGAAAGCAAGAAGTAAAAGACAAATTGTTAGGCTTTGAAAAATAACCAGGAAATCACAGGTGATTTGCCTAATCATAGGTGATTTCACCAATCGAAGGTGATTTCGCCAATTGCAGGAGATTTTTACACGAAGAATTAGAAAAATAAAAAAGATACTATTTTGATGAAATGAATCAAAGAAACAAGGGACAAGGATCTCACCAGGCGTGCTAAGATGTTTGAAATAAATTTTACCTCTTCAATTTAAGTTAGTAAACAAGATGATAAAACTTACCAAACCTCGAAATGGTGGGGTTTACCAAGACCCATATATGTGTATGAATTATGTTGATGTTGTGTCATGTGTTCCAAATAGTTTAGTTGTAAATGAAATTGTAATCAAAGACACTGTCCCAAATTGTTAATTAGTAATAATAGTAAGTGGGCTACCTGGAAAAGGCCAATCCTTGGAAATCCAAGGCTTCCTCAAAAGGATGTCAACCCACTATTTTATGCAATCAAGTGATACATAAATCCAATCATGATATAGGATGGATAAAATATAATGATTGTTCCAATAGTTTCAGACTTTATTACAAATTTATAGCATATAATTAAAACCTATATATATACTATAACCTAGAAATCTGAATCAAATTCTATGTTAGAATATTCAGATGATGATGGATTCTTAAAAGTGATCTCTAGATAGTCTATCTCAAATTATTCAAGGAGGTCGAGGTCGTAATCATTGGTATACTCATCTTTAAAGAATTCAGGGATGTATTCTGGTTCCTCATTTTGTGAGTCATACTAATGATCAGATGTAGAGTTGGAATATTGATATTCAAACAGGTTGGTGGATTCGGTTTCATTTGTTGATTCAGCGTCAGAGTCCCAAATTTCCAATCCATCTTCATAGAGGTATTTGAACCAAGCCAAGTTGGCTTGAATGCGTAAAAATTAAAAATATTCCTCCCAGAACTCGTATGTGGCCTCTCAAATCCTCTAAGTAGACTTGAAGATATTTTGCAGTTGGTCTAGAGGAGCTAAATGGATTGCACACAATTCCAAGTCTTGGAGAATGTCATATTGTTCCCAATATAAGGGATGATGGATAATCGGAAGGGAATTAACGTTGGTTATCTCATGAGCTTGGCCACCTATAGCCATCTACCAAAATCCATTCTTGATAAAATGTTAGAGAGGACAAATAAATATATGAAATTGATAAGCAATAATCTGATAAAAGCTATAAAAGATAAAGTTTTCGACGAAAAATGCAAGTGTTTTTATTGAAACGCAGGTGTTTCTAGGTTAATATTAATAGTATATATAGTGTATTTACTAAAAATTAAAATTTTGATTTCTATTTGATATGAATTATAGAATTTTAATAAATTATGTTTCAGATGCGTGGATAGAAGATGTAAAAATAATTGAACTTGATTTGATGAAGATTGAAACTTGAAAAAACCTACAAGCTGATGAAGATTTGTTGATTCCCAAGTAAAGCTTCTGAACATGCTTGATGATTATGTGTGTAGATTTGGATGTTGAGCTAACCCTGATATCACACTAAGCTGGTGAGATTTGATAAACAATCTCAATTGAAGATGCAAAAGGATGAAAGACAAGAAACTCACAAATGTAAATAGATGGTCCGAAATGAGACTATAAATCAGGCTTAAATAATCGTTGGCATTTTACCGAAACGTCAGCGATTTCAGCATTTTCAAGTTTATTTAGTGAATAGTTGAAACAATTGTCTATTTTAGGTTTATTTGTTCATGTGTTTGAGGTATATGATATGGGTTTTTTTAATGTGTTGAATTATCGTAGAGGTGTCGGGTTTGTTTAGAAAATAGTTAGTTTATGTTCTATTTTGGCCTAAGTTTGTTTAGGATATATTTTAGGTGGTTTAGTTAGATATATTAAACATATATCATAGAATAATCTATGATAATAATAGATTATGTTAGGATAACGTTAAATAAATGGGTATATGAAATATTCCATGGTAAATATGTCAGGCTAAAGGGGTTTTGGAATGGTTTTATATTAGAGAATATCTTTTTAAAAATGGATTTATTTAAATAAAAACCTATATGATAATATGTATATTTAAGCTAGCAGAAATGAATGTGGTAAATTATAAATGTGAACGGGACAAAAATTGAAGACGGGGGAGTGTAGAATTTTGGTGTCTACACCCAGTTCTCTCCCATGTTAAAAATAAAAATTATGGATGCTTCTATCAAAAATCAAAGTTTTCAAAAAAAAAATTCTCCCTCGAAAGACTGCATCAAAAAAATCAAATCAAATAAATAGATTGATCCCTCAAGGACGGCTATCATGTGTATCATTATTGAAATCTATATCATATATTTATAAAGTAGACTATATCCTCAAAGGATGGCTACTATTTTGTATTATGGCATCGAATGCATTCCACATTGATCAACCTTCTATTTTATTTGCATCCTAAGAAATTTTTTCTGTATTGATCAACTTTCTTCTAGCAAACTTCCTCTATTGATCAGTTTTATCTTTCTCCTTCCCAGAGTTGGGGCATAGATTTAGGGAACACCACTTATGGAGAACCCTATTACCGCATATGTGTTACATCACATGCCCCTTTGCTGTTTTGAAATTAATTTAATGAGTTCATTCCATTCATGCCTCTTTATGATATTTGATATAACTAACTATCGTTTGGTATATGCTAACACATGTTTTGGTCACATGTGGCTTGCATTACCTAGATCCTCCTCTTGTTTACCTCCAATGCAATTGGATGCATACTTTCCTTGCACGTTCCTCAAAATGATGTAACATTTTTCATGCCCATGGGTCATCATCATTAAGTTTCTTTTTATTCTAAAACTTTCCATACCTATCTTTTATCTCTCCTTTGTTTTATTACAAACACATCTTTCTTTATGTAAATATTATTTATGCTACCCATATATGATATCACATCAACGTGCCTAACCTTACCAATACCCATCATTTATCATATCTATTTTCAAATTTCTTTTTCTCAACATCACATACTATCCATGCATATACATTCATCATCATAATCAAATCCAAAGTAAACACGTAATCATCACCATCATCAATATAAAACATATTATCATAATCATCATTAAACATCATCCTATACTTTCATCATCATCCTCAAATATAAGTAAAACATGCAATCAATCATCATCATCATCATCACATACCTACATCACATCATCATAAATCAAATAATCAACATCACACAATACACACATGCTAAATCATGACAAAATCATATATCATATATATCACCAAAATGAAGTGTATCAATACATCATCGACCTCTAAGGGTCCTCTCTCAAAGCATAGATGTTAGTAAAACAAGAAAAATTCACATCGGAGAGCCTAAAATATTTCCCTTATAAGGAAATTCCCTATGTATGTCTATCGGCCTCGTTGCCTCCACCCTGACCTTTTACTCAATCTGGTTGAGCCACATTCATTGTGCTCCTAGATGGACCAGCTCCAACTGTTGCTCACCTTTGTAGATGCTCCCAATATCGTAGTGTCTGGTGACATCTTGTTGATCACAATCCCCTCATAATACTTAGCCTTTGTGGCTAAGGCCCTGTGTCGATCCATAGAAATCATGTCAAGAGGTACCATCTCTTCTCCTCCCTACGATGTTTCTTATCCACCACCCGTAGCCTCAGAAGCTAGAATGGTACTAAGATTTCCAAAATGGGTCCTATAAGCCTCCCTCTTCCTCTGGTATTGTTCCCTATCCTAGGTGACTAGGTATCTCTCTTGTATAATTGCATCCCTTTACTGGATCATAATTTCTCTCTCAGAACACATCTTCTTCAGCTCCGCATGTAATCATGTTATCTTTGCAAACTCTCCTCCATCTCCATCTTTATCACTTCTTGGAGATCCCCCTACCTCAACCTCAATCTCCATATCCTCCTCCTCCTCATCTCCTCTCTCTCTCTAGTAACCCGAGATGCCCAAGATGCGGTCATCAAATTATCGAATCCCACTCCAACTCCTACGCCAGATCATCATCCTAAGGCACTACTACCTCCTCCAATGGATCTATCATCTCAAGAAATGTCAACTCCCTATCAATCTCCTCTCTCCTATATGAGATAGGATCTCTCGAAACAGTCTAAACGACACCAACCTATCACCGCATTCTATCAAACTCTATAGCCTCTATCATCTTTTCCCATCTACCCTGCACCCATCTCGTCCTCATCATACCAACTAGCTCTACATCCATCCCAATCCATGAAGGTAAGCATCGATACAGATGTCATCTGATCCGATCCACATCAAGCTCTTGTAAACCTATCCACATACCAATCCACACCCCTCTCTCCCTCTCCCTAAGATACTAATCGTCCTACCATCTCAAAACCCCACTGCAAGCTCTATGTGGTCCCTAGTGACCCATGGTAGCCCTGGTGGCCAGATAACTACAATATGCTCATGGGAGCAACAACATATCAGGAAGCCTACATCCAATCTTGATCTTTACATGGCTAGCTCATGGTACACCTGTGCTAGAAAAGTAGTGCCAAATGAAATCACCATCTGATGCTCAATAATATCTGCTACAACACCTGCTAAAGACCATAGAAACCTAGATCCTCTTGAGTCAGGAAATGCATAGCATAAAATCACCATCATGACCAAAAAATCAATTGGATATGTAGTACCCCAACCTTGTACCTCAGCTCATATGAAAAAATCCTTGAAGAGAATTTGATATGGGGTGCATCACCTCAAAATATTTGTGTCAATACTGCAAGTCTACTATCAGCTGTAGTGGGGAATATATGCTCTTTTGAATAGGAATCTTAGGATGCGACAAAATCCTCCAGGGTGATAGTCATCTCACCCATCCTAAACCAGAAATTTCATGTCCCATCTCTCAACCAAATCTATCATCAACCCTACGTTCTATGGGATCTGCTGATAGTGTCTAAATCCTCCTAACCCCACAACTACCAAGTGATCCCACTCAGCATCGGTCACATCTCCTTTCATCTACTCATATAGAACGAGACTTGGTCTCTCAGATATAAAGTATCCTGGCCTCAAATCATCAAAACAACATGTAGACATTAGTTTTCCCCTCATCATCTTATCTATCTATCAAAATTGTCCAATCTATCCTTGGTCGACGCCGACCCAAGTCGGGTCGACGTGTGTAGGGGTCGATCGACATACCTTAGGGCCAAGTCAATGGTGACCCATCCGAGTCACTTCCAATCACCCTTGGTATCATCCATTTTTATAAAAAATGTAAAAAAAAAAATTAAACATACGATAAATTAAAAACAAGTGTGGGTTTTGTTACTAACCATCTTGCGCACCCTTTGGCATTTCCTTGTTGTTCCTCTAGCCTCCATCTCTTAATCACCTTTTATAGCTCTCAGCTCTCAATCATTAATTACACACGTGAAAATGAGCATCGTTGGCTGACCCTCAAGCTTATATAGCCACCAACACCAAGTCGTCGGTGACCCCTTTGCACGCCATTTATCGACCTTAATCACTATCAACTCACCTTGACAGCCCTTGTTTTGGTTTTCCCTTGTTCTTTTTTGTGTCCTTTACTAAGGCATCATCTATTCTACTCTCAAATTCCACCTTTGTGGTTGTATTTGTTTCCACTTAAGGCATTTTATTTCATCACTTTCTCATATTTTTCCTTTTTGGCCATTTTTGTGTCCTTTGTTGGGGCACCATTGCTTCCATCCTCGTCCTTTGTGGGCCCACACCTTTTTAGTCAATTCCTCATGTATGAAGGATTTCACATTATTTTCACATTTGGTTGTGCATTGTTTGATGTCTACTTATGACCCATTAGTCCTCATGGCTCGCATCCATTTGAGAGGTTTCCCATTGGATTCCCTCCATTTTGCAGTGATTTTTACCCACTCATTGGTCCATAGAACATTGTCGTCATCTCCATTAAGACCATCCTTTTTTCCCCTACCAAGTGATATCAAAATCACCACCATAGGTTCTATTGTTGTTTAAATCCTTATTATTTGGGGCATCTTTCCTCACCTCATCATTTTACCCATATTTCTTCTCCCACCCGCCCTTCAACATCTATCTCTTTCAAACTCATCATCGATTCCCCTTTGTGTTATCAATCCCTCATTTGAGGGGATCTCATCATCAACCTTCCATTAGTCTTCATCTTACTCTTTATCTCTCATCATTTTTGTCTCATGGCTTTCCCAACGCAAACCATGAGATAAAAAGGGTCAATTGAGACACCAAAACTTCATATCGCTACCCTTGATTTCTGTGTGTGCATTTTTCACCATGGTCTTATCTAGACCCATTTTAATTTAATTCATTTATTTTATTTAAATTCCCATCTATTATCCTAACACTTTTAATTCATAATTAATTTTCATTAATTACCTTAATTAATCTCCATTAGCTAATTACCTTTAATTATATTTCTTTTTAGGATATTTTTATCCCTAACCACCTAAATCCACATCCCTATGCTTTTTCTAGATTTTATCTAACCCATCTTTATCTCCTACCTACTCATGACACTTCCTGGGAAACCCTTACCCACCTACATGCTTTAAATCACTTAAATCCCCATATCTCGAATAAATCAATCATTTTACCACTCTAAGGAATATTTTCCCACAGTCGCCACCGACCCATCTGGGTTTCCATCGACCCTATAAGACTGATTTTACCCCCCTTTCCAAAAAGTATACACAACTTGAGCTTTTTTTGTGTTGTGCAAACTTATATTCGAATCTAAGCATCCTTACAGTTGTGTCAACCCCCTTAGATTCCATTGAATCTTATCTTGCATCACTTATAGAGACTTTGGGAGGTTTACTTTGATTATGTGTTATTTCATGCTATTATATGTTATCATTGTTATTATTTATTAGAATCTAACGTCTTACAGGTTCAACTACTGTCAAAATTCCATCCTCAGCCTATTCTACCAGTCATTCTACTTGCAGGTTTCTCATTCAGTCCATCTACCTTTGGCTTTGTTTTGTATTTTCCGTGTCACCGTTGCTCCACCCAGGTCACCATCGACCCAGTCCTATGTCATCATACTTCATGTTTCAAGGTCCCTCTCAGTGTCTTTTTCTATTATATTATTATTTCTAGTTCTCATATATTCCTTCCCGATTCTCTGCCACCCTAAATTGTTATGTTTGCACTCCCGTCACCATCGACCCGAGTCCTTATTTTTATCTAATCTATCCTAATAATTTTTTTCTACCATCCTATCTACTTTTCTATGTCTCATTTATCCTTCTACAGGTTATTTCCAGTGTTCTCAAGCCTTCATGATAAACCTTATTTACATTCGAGATCTATTTCTATCTTGTTGTCCAACTCCATCTACTCGGTCACCATCAACTGCTCTGCTCCGCTATACCTAGATTGTCTTCGACCCACCTAGGTACAATTTACTTTGTTTTAGTTTATATCAGATTAGTACTTTTCATCCATTTCTATCATTTCTAGATTCTTTTCTGCAGCAGTTTCTACATGTTATCCAGTTATCTATCATTTTCTTCATTATCTATTATCAAACATGATTTGACATCTACGTAATGAAGTCAACACTTCTAGGAACCAATTTCATCGGGAAGCCCCTTCATATACCATCTAATTCATTTTATTTCTAGTTATCTATGTGTTTTGCAGGCTCATCGAGTTTGTAATGAAGTCATCCACTTTGCGTCCATCCATTTTACATCCATCATATATCGAGGTAGCTTAAACCCTTGCATTTTGGATTTATTTAATTTTCTTTATTACTATCTAATTAACTTGAAAAGGAACAAAAAATTATATCAACACTAGTGGACCAAAAATCAATGCTTAAGTCACCCCAAAGGGGATAGAAATTGAAAATAGTTCAAGGAGGCCAAATAGAGCACCGGTAATGGAGGAGGTCATAAAGAACAAAATAGTCGGAGAAAGAAGTTAAGATCAAGCAAACCTACTCAAGTAAATGTAAAAATCCAATACAAGAGCAAGAACATGGCCCGTAGGAGGAATATGAAGAAGTACAACTCTACCATAGTCTCAGAAAGAAATCTATATGCGCACAATACCATCAGGGGAAGAACGATTATAAATTTTTCCAATGGAATAATCTCAATAATACCATAGTAATAGAGTGCTCCAAAAAGGCCTTGTCCTTTTCACTAGATGCATGCAAGGAAGATACCCTAATTTAATTGTTAAGCGACAACATCCATACTTTCTTGTCCAATGATGGAGATCCAATTCTTGCAAAAAATTATATCATGTCTGAGACTAAATTTGGGGAGGCTTTACTAAATATTGTTGGGGAAGTAGTGCAATAAAACCTACAAAACAACAATAAGGCAAGAGTCTATAAGGAATGGCCATGAATTTTTGAGTAGGAAATGAAATAAACAAAACGTCAGTTGTGTGAACTTTAACTTGAGAGTAAGGTAGCTCAAGAGAAATATTTATGCATTGAGTAAAAATTTAAAACACTCAAGGAGAGGGTAGTACACAATGAGATCAAGTTTTTAAAATATAATTCACTCATTCTTTTGAACCAATAGCGAGCTCAAACAACTTGTGAATCTTATCTTAAAGTAATTGGAGAAGTAGAAGGAAAGGGCCAAATGACAAGGAAGAAATAGTGAAAATGTTTGTGTCGTTTGTAACAGAAGCTTTTGTATTGAGAAGAAATCACCAAAATATTGAAATCCAAAGCAGAGAAAGCTAAGTAACTACATAAATGTCTATTTAAACACCCTGGATAATAAACGTGTGTTAAAAAGAACTGGAAAATAAAATAGTGGCCTTTGAAGCCCAACAAGATAATGACTCCATAGATAGAGCTACCCTCGATAAAATAATGAAAGACTCTAAAGAAATTAGTAAAGAGATCACAATAAAAGAGAACAAATAAAGCAATAATTGACTAAATTAAGGAAGCTCACCCCTCACCGATACAAAGGAAACACAACTTGGAGTAGTGCGACAAGATTTGAAACAAAAGCTAAACACTTATGTGTACATGTGAAAATAAGAGTCAAATGTGCTTCAATGTTAGATCAACTCATTATCCAGTTGGATAAATTCTCCCAAAAAATTGAGGTGTAATAATTAAATGGCAAGTGCATGAAGACTTGCTACAAAGTGATGTGCCAAAATTGTTTGAAGATATCCAAGATAAATGTTTCTCGAAGATGGAAAGAAAAATTAGTACGGGGTGATGTTGGGCCCATGCTTATCATATTCATTTAATTCCCGGAGGACATAGTATTCTTTACTCATGATTTATTCCTTGAGGCGCACGAGAATTGTATAAGGGTGTGTGTAAGATATTAGTAGAGAGTGTGCAAGAAGTGGTTACACAAGGAAAAGCGAGGAAGTATGTGCACAATAAAATATTGTGGAGATGCGTAGATTAAATCATGAGGGAGATCATGTAGAAAAGGACAGAGACATAAAAGGAGAGGAAAAGCAAAAGGGATAGGGGTAAACATGAGTCCAGAAGTGGACTTAACTTCAGTTCTTGCCATCTATATGAAGTTAATAGAAGGCGGTCGATAAAGCTAAATATTAGTAGTGTATGATGTTTAGGATCAACATGTAACACATGTTCAAAGCAATGAAAGGCTAATTTTGAATAAATCACATGGAGTATCATTTAACTAAAGTTGTAAACTCAAAGGCTATTTGTAGCCCTTGTAAGACTAGTGAAAGACAAGTTCCCACTAGTATAAATACCCATGTAAGGTTCTAGTCTAAGAGAGTAATACGAATAGAGGAATAGAGAAATGTACTCGTGAGAGAGGGTTAGGAGATTAAGGTGTTGTAGTATCCCTCACCTTTTTGTAATCATCTACATATTTTGAACAAATACAAAGAGGTGTAATGTTAGCAAGTGAAAAAATATAATAATAATAATAATAATAAATATAAATATGAAAGCCCAACCTAGCCACCTTCCTTCAAGTGTATTGACGTTTTCCTCTGTTTAAAGTGAAAAAGGTGTTTGTATAAGATTTTATCCTAGAAATACATGCTTGGAGGAAGATTTTTGGGTTTTCTTCTAGGATGTTCAACTACGGGAAGAGGAAGGAACCTTGAAGCATGAAAATAACACCAAGCCATCCAAAAGTAAGTACCGGTATGGATTAAATAAGCCCCACACACGAGAAAACATTTAACCCAAATATCTCCTAATTTTACTAAATACAAATTGATAGATATGGATCTGTAGTTGTATCGGAAGAGGGGTTGTTTTTTCTTTGAGAGGAAAGGAAACTACGGTCTGTCATTGTTTTGTTGTATGCGAAAAAGAGGAATAATATTGAGGATTAAGAGGCATGTAATGTATATCTGTATTTATTTTTTCTTCTTCGATTCTATGCACTTGTGCTATATACATTGTATCCTTTGCATCACCATTCATGGCTACCACTTCATTATTTCTACTCTTTCTCTTTTATTTCGAGTAGTTGTTGTATGGATTAAGACATTAAAAGTGCCCTTTTCTACTATCCCACTTATGTCTTTACAAGATTTGTATCTTTCAGTCTTCCTTTCGCGTGAAACACTTTGTTTATCCATTTCTGCCAATACGTGACAGGGGGCCTTTTGTATTTATTTTTATAATTTGCACACTTATGGATAGCACCCATGGTTTTTAGCAACATTTTCTCCATCCTGTGATCCTAATAAATGTGCTGGAAAAGATTAAGGACAACCATCAAAGCATGAAAAAAGTGGATTTTTTCTTCGTTGAAGCACACGCCATGCTGGAAAATATTTCAGCCTATGCTCAAAATGTTTGATTGTCATTTTGGTTATTTTTTAAGGTTTGTGGAATCCAATGGTTTTAGGATTTAAGAAGATGGGTTTGTTAGCAAATGGCCTTTCTTAGCTTCTTGAAATGCCTCAACCTTTCCAAATTTTCTTATTTTATTTATTTATTCCCAACCATGTTTTAGTGAGTCCTTTTGGGGATGCCATGCATGTAGTTTTCTAAATCTCTCCTCTATGTTCATTAAATGCCAATGGCATTCACATCATTTGTATTAGTCCTTGTAGATGTTGTAGAAAGGATAAATTGGAGGAAACTATGTGGGTTTGTTTCATGGGTGTTTGCTAATTGCATATGGTTATGGGAAGAAAAGGAATGATTTTTTTCTGTGTGGGTGCACATTAGTCTTAGTGAGAAGGCCTTGGGAGAAAAAAATCAAGAAAAATAATAGGGTAAAGGTAATCTCAAATTTCACGAAGATTCTTAGAATGATTGGGTTGGTCTATTTTATGATGCAAAATGGTCCCATGGAATGTCATGATTGCTATATATGCACGAAATGGATTCATGGAAAAGGAATCAGAAACTTTCAGCCAAATTCTTTTCTCCAGTCAATATCCATGGAGAAAAATTCTCTAGCTGATGTATCCAACAAGCGTTGAGAAAAAGGTATGGATTTCCATTCCTCTTATATTAAAATGTTACATTTTATTGTTTCTTTTTTGGTTCTTAATTGTTTTAGAAATATATAGGATGAAACTAGAATAAAAAATAAAAAATCTCATCTACTTGAAATCTTAAAAAAAAAGAGTCTTGATCTCGTACACTACATGTATGGTGTGCCAAAGAAAATCATTTTACCAACCTAGACTTCCACTATTATTTTTAACGGTATAGGACACCATGAAGTCCATAAATATAATTGATAAACTCAATTCTATGCCTTGGAGAGACAAGTTTCAATTCCCATTTTGGATTTCATTCACTTGGACCGACGCTCCCATTTTTAATAAAATGTGATCATTTTTGGCTTGCGGTTGCCGTATCGATTTGGATAAATTAAAAATTAACCCTATGTACCTTTAGAACTCCAATAGGAGAATTGAAAACAACTCTCGGTTTTATAAAAATAATTTTGTAATTTATATTTTCAAGTGGGTTTTGGATTCCACCAGTCGTTTTTACAATAGTGTTTGACGTAGTTACAATAATTGGTCTTAGATTCACCTTTCTATTTTGAGCCCTATTTGTCGTAATCAATTTTTGTAGAACCCGTTGAGTTCTTTGTATATAAGGAGTGAATAGGAATCGTTTGAATTTACGTTTGAACTTAAAACACATCTTTTACAATAATATATTTTAGGAAATTTAGCTATTTTTTGGACATTTTCGTAAACTCACAACTTCAGCTAGACATTCCTCTTGAGGCTCTTATTTGACTTTTTAATACTCATGAACCCTTTTCATGTAGTTTCATGGTTTTTAAAGTATACTTTAATAAAATATATTTCTATGAATGGATTTAGTAAATTATAATGTGTTCTCTCTCCTCCCTCTTCTCTCTCTAGAAATAATAGGAAATGTTTGTTTATCTTTAAAATGTAAATGATTCGAACATGTAGATGGGTTGAAAATGTATATGAGTTTGAAATGAAATGAAAATGGATACATTATGTATGTATTTATGATATGGTTAATAAAAAAGGAAATGAATTGTAGACTTTCTCTCTCTTCCTTTCTCTAGAATCGAAAAAGAAAAGTAAAAAGGAATGTGAAAGTGTGAATGTGTGAGGAAATGACCTCTCTTCTTATCTCTAGCTCTTCTTTACCTTGTTTTAAATTACTTAAAATGATGAATGTGTTATTTCATGCTTGAGTGTAAGGGATTTCCATACCATCCTAGGGCTGATGCAAAGTTGGTTGCAGGTACTCTGAACAAGAGGGATTAAGAGTGTGATATGTTGTAATACTTGAGATGATAGTGAAATATTATGCATTGGTATAAATTACAAATGTTAGATAAAATTTAATTAAATAGAATTACATTATTAAAATTATTATATCAAAAACCATTGTTCCTCTTCGAATTCTTATGTTTTTCAAGCATTATACATTGAAAACTATGTGGTTTTTCTCTGCTTTGTTTTAAATTTAACTTTTGAATACTTGTATGAAAGTCACATAATAAAAAGAGTACCAACTATGTTAGCTAGCTAAACAAGGAAGACAATTGACAATGTAAATGGGTAAAATGTGTACCATTTATTTCATGAGCGTTAATTTCATTTGGATTTAAATGTGCTTCTTATGGTTTACTTGATCGAAGCAATCACTTTCCAGAGAGTTATATTGGTTCATACATAAACAAAAATGTACAATAGTAACTTATTATCATTTAACCATATACATGAAGTTAGTATTTAATCTTTATTATACGCTCCCTCTCAATCTAGTCACATTCAAGTTTGCAAAATTGTAACGTCTTAAGAAATAATTTGATCCTCGCAACTAGACTTCTTATACTACACCTAAGAAAAGTCTTCAAAGGACCATCTCTATAACTTAAGATTCCTTGTTTGAAGTAACGTCTATGTGGTGTGACCTTAGCATATATGGGGTAAGTAGAACTAACACTTCCTGAGTATCATACTGGACCACTAAATTCTTGTGAAGTTAGATATAGGATTAACTTCATCATCGCATGAACTCTTCATGGGATCCAGATGAGACAATGGAGTTAGTGAACTAGTTTTACTATGCATTAAACTCTTGTTAATGATTTATTTAGTTCCTCAAAGATAAACATGTTACCTTGTCTAGTAACAACATAACAACTTGGTCTTTTACGAAGGTTATATATGATAAATATGTATTCTCACCTTAAACTAATACATAGTTGGGCGTAGATCCCTGAGTGCAATTGGAATTAAACCAAATCTTGGTTGATTAAGAGGATAAATTGCTGGTGGAAATTGTAAATAAATCTTAGCAAATGAAATTGCATTTAATAGATGTTGACTTAAGAGAAGTGGAGAAACTGAAAACTTGGTCTCGTAACCCCATGTGTGTAATTTCCCTTGGCACCATAGTGAGTGGCCAAAATCATGCAAATGTAGTTGTTGATACTCCTACGATTGATCTCATGGTGATACTTAAATGGAACAAGTGGAGTCTATGTGTCCAAGTACCTATGTAATAAACTCTTGTTTTGTACCCATTTTGTCCTTCTCAGATATAAGTGTTCCCTTAGTGTGTAGTAGCGGATTACCTCATGTTGCTCAAATTTTTTGTGAGTTAAATATATTAGAACTCTCTTTTAGTGTCTTGTAGTAGGGTGTAGTGTCCACCTTGGAATGCTTTTGAAGGTAATCGATTGTGGGACCTTTCTTAAGGTTATTGTTTAAAGAAACTTTGATGCATTTTTACCCAATGATTGAAATTGTTTCTTGGAGGGCATTTGAAAGGCATGAAAGTTGTATTATATTTATCACTTGTAATATGCATTTAACACTTGAGTTTCTAAAAGGAATGAAATGAGTTGTCTCGTGTTAGGTTACATTCCTTGTAGTATCAAGTCCATTAGTGTAAGTTATGTGTTATTTGATTTACAATTGTTCTAAAAACAATGTTAATAGTGGGACCAAAGTGAGATTGAAGTATGATGTAAGTGGAAAGAGTATAAGAGTAAATGAGATTATCGTTTAGGAATAACATCATACTTGAAGTCCTTACAAATTAATTAGGTATTATCCTGTTGTTAAAAATGAATATGAATTTCTTAAGTGAGATAAAACTTTTAAGAAACCATAAATTCTTACATGTAATATAAATAAATTTGCTGAATTCACTGAAACCAAATAGTGAACTACACCAACTATAACAGGAATATAAAGTAACCTAGTAGAGGGAAGTTATTAGGAAGAGGTAGCTTGACTCTAAATCTACTTTAAATATTATCCTCTCTTCCCCTTGACTTCATGTTATTTTTCCCTCATGTAATTGTTAGTGCAAATCACAACACCCCCAAATGAGTAGTCATATCTAATTTTCTAAGGCAGAGTCATTTGGTGTGATTCACATAACATTGATTTTTCCCTTAAGTGTGGGACTTTGCAAATGGGAAAACTCTCCAGATTAAAGGTTGGTTCCTATTCCTATGTTTAGGTGAATGCGTGGAAACTTGCAGAAGACCTATTCTAAACCTAATCTAAGTTTTACCAAGGAGACATGGATAAAAGGAATACAAGAAATCAAAACTAAGCTACGAGGTGATGCACCGAAGGAATGATGAACATTAGTTTTTGCTTATAGACACAAACCAAAAAAATGCATACAAGAATCAAGCACAGATAACCAAATTTATAATGAAAGACCAGATGAGAGAAAAGTCGACATGAAAGGATCTAAAATCAATCACAAACATGTTTTATTGATATGCAGATTGATACAATACATTAAAAATGGCCAGAAGGAAAGAAACGTATTACAATTATGAGGGGAGGTCTAAAACTCCATGAGTTCCTTTTCCAAAAGAAAAGGGGAGCCCTGCAAAATAGAAGAATGTCCAACCCTTTACAATGAGTTTAGACCCTGATTTTATAGATTCAACACAGAGGAGAGAGAGAAGTGGGAAAAATAGTTAAAGCTCAACCACTGCTATTCATGCCTCCTACAAAATATGCCCCAAATCTGTCTTGACTGCATCGATTTCTTATTCGGCACCTCGAAGGAGGAGGAAACGACGGAGCAGATCGAATCCGATCTGGTTGTTGGGGCAAAAATAAATCCTACATTAATGGCCCTAAAGACATTTCTCCATTTTTCTCCCACCTAACCTCCCCAAACTTAAAGCTTTAGATCTTCATGGCATGGAAGAGGATGAGATATTTCCAACGGTGTCATATTTGTAATATTTCGAGCCCTGAGTCGAAATATATGCCCCTTCGAAGTTTGTATCAGGTCCATGTACAAAAGGGTAGGAAAACTAGTTCGAAAGGTGGGCCCCTTTTTTAGGCTGGGACATGTGGTTGGCTGGCACATGTCTGAGGGTGGCCTCTGTATTTTGCTTTTGGAAAAGCGTGGGGCTGACACGTGGTTTCCTCCACCGGCTTGCTCAATTTCTATGTTTCTTGGCTAAGTCCTTTGCTCGGTGGGGTCATATTTCTTGACCAGGGGACACGCGTGGTCTGACACACTCGTCTGTAAAAATCCTCTCTTTATTCGACCCTTAAGTTAGCACCATTTGGACACTTGGAACTCTCCATCGGCCTACCACCATGCATTGACTATTCAACCTAACTTTGTCCCCTTTTTTGAGACTGGACGCGTGGAGGCTCTGTGCTCGCTGAAACTCCCGATCAATATTTTCCTTGAAGGAGCATCAAGTTGACACTTGGAAGCCTCCAGAGTCTTTGGACTTTTCAACGATCTCCCTCTTGCCTTTTTGGACCTTGGACTACGTGGCAGATTGGCGCTTGTTTGAACCTCCGCTTTTGGATCTACCCTTGGGGATGCACCGCTTGACATGTGGCATCCTCCGCCAGCACTTCTATACTTAGCCTTTTTTGAGGCCCTCCCTATCTACCTTTTGACCTTGGTTGACCATTTCTATGTGGAGGGCTGACACGAGTTTGAGTCTCTGCCTTGGGCTCCCACTTTGGATTTGCGTTGAGCCAACACTTGGCACCTTCTTGCCTTGTCGAAGACTTTTCAATTGCCTTGCAACCTTTTGGGGCTTTGGATGCATGGAAGCTTGGCACTCATTTGAGCCTCCCTTTTTGGATTCAACTTTGGAGAAGCATCATGCCGACACGTAGCTCTCTCCGCTGCCTCCTCCATACTTAGCCAATTTTTGGACTCATTTTGAACCGTTTTGAGCCCAAGTCTTGGATCTTCGCCATTTCTTCTTTTTCTTGCTCCTAGATTCTCTGAGACACTGCTCCTTCTTCTTCCTAAGCCCACCTGTAACCTGTTAAATAGATTTAAGACACGAATCCACTCAACAAAGTTGTCTCTTCTCTTTCTTCTTGCATAGGGTCGTTTGGTCTTTCGCAGGCCCTGTCACTCCATTGTTGAGTCCTTTTGTGACTTGTTTGCAAGATTTAACCATGTTTTCTCTGTTCTTTCTGTGTGGGGGCATGGATGATCCAATACTTTTCCCGAGGGATGAAATATGGATAAAAATTTGGTGACTCATAGGGGTATCTGCCTGCTAGATAAAAAGACCAATTGCCTTGTCATATCCATTGGGCATGGAGTCAAGAACAATGGTCTAATACTGATCTACCTCTAATTCATGAGCCCACTATTTTTGCACTCTCAATCTTCATAAGAAATCTCGAAATGATGGTTTCTGAGAGTAGAAAATTGTTTTGACCTGGGGCTTCATCTGTTTTTGAATGGGTTATGCAAGAGCAACAAAACAACACCACAACTATATACAAAATTTGAAATCATACATGCTCCAAGTAGAACATGCAGAGTGTGCACAAGCACTTCTTCTACTGAAAACAAAATCTACTCCTACTCCTATACTAACTAGAAAGAAAGAAAAGCTTAAACAAAGCCCGCTATAGGCAGGGAGAAATAGCTTCCCTTTCTCAAAAGGGGCAGCCATGCAAATGATTTGACACTGAATATGGCTGCCTGGATGAATAAAAAATTACTTTAAGCCTATCCTCCACCCAAATCATCAAGGTATCTACATTAACCAAAAATACCTCCTCAAGCTGATTGGCATTGGACTCCTGGAGGTGTTGATGATGACCCTTGGTACTTTGATGCTCATCCTCATGCCCTAAAGTAGGCATGACTGGTTTTGGCTTCTCCCTTGGCTCTAATGAAGCCAAATATCTAATTGGGCAAGGTATGGTCCTTTGAATCTGCCCATGGTTCTGAACTCTAACTCCAAAAATGGAGTCTTTTTGTGGACCTTCTTGGATGGATGGTGAGAGAGAGATGATGACATCTCCTTGCTTTTTCTCTTCCTTCTCTTGTAAAGAACATGGAAGACCATGATCTTCCAACCCTAGTTCTAGAGGGATGTTGTGAGACACATGTTGTTGTCTTTGAGTGCCCTCCTTTATGGCAGCAGGCTCATGTGCTTGGAAGATGGATGATGGAAGAGAAAATGATGTGATCTCCATGGGATTTTCTCCATCAAAGAAATCCTCCAAGTCAGACAAATAATCTACCTCGTTGTTGTCCTGTTGCATGTGCTCAACCTCCTCCATGGTGTCCTCCTGATCTATAACTTGATCACCATGGCTCCCTTCATCCTCAAACATGAAGTTTGCAAGCTCAAACTCTTCTTCAACATCAAAGCTTGAAGGGGATGAAGTGGAAGGAAGAACTGAAGGTTCTCCTATGTAGCCTACTCCACACTTGGAACCTCTAAACTATATGGTCCTCCTCCATCATGGGTTCATCAATCAAATCAGGCCCTTGAAATGAAAGCAAAAAATCTTCAATGATGCCTTCTTCATTGAGTGGCCTCAACTCTAATTCAATCTCTCCCATTGCTCCTCTTCAATGGGACTTGGAGCTATTTTCTTCCTCTTCAACTGGTTGTGCAGCTTGGATCAGCTCAGCATCCTCTTCAGATAAAGTGCCATCATGGACACTACATCCGAGAGCAGCCAGACTACTGATCTTCTTCTTGTTGTTTTTGTTCCTTCTCTGCTGCAAACTCAGTCTCAGCCACCACTGGCTCTTCAACTTTGACCTCCTCTATTGGCTTGACCATCAAGGGGATCTTTATAAACCCAAATTTGGCAGCCCAACTCTTCAGATTGTCTATCATTTCTTCTCTGTTGGGCTCCCCTTCTTGTTGTTTTCCTTGACTAGATTCTTGAGTCTCTTCCCAACATGGACTTGGGAAAGCAAGAGGAGTGACAGTTGGGGTTCAACCAACTTTGTAATTGTTTGTGGTGGGGAGGGAGGTGGAACTTCTTGTTTTTTGGAGGGATGATTGTTTGGAAGGGAAAGGGGGAGAGGAACTAAAATGGGGTGGAAGACTAGGGAATGGAGAAATGGAATCAACACTTAGGGCAGTAACTGGGAAGCTTGGAAATTGGAGCTTGGGTTGAGATGGTGTTGCTTGAGAAAGAGAAAAAGAAAATCTATGAGATGGTGGACTTACCCATTGACAAGGTTGTCTTGACTCTAACTCATAAGCCTCGATCTCCTTAGTCCATTGTGCAAGTTGGGGCAACATTTCAACCATGAAGTCTAGCTTCTCTTAGGGTTGTAATGTCTTAGAAAAGGGCCTTCCCATGGACAAGGTGCCCTATAACTAATATTGAATGCCTTCATTTGTGCTATGCCCCTTGACTGAACCATGCCAACCTCTATTTTTGAATTTTCTCCAATAAACTAGCATTCTCCACATAGTTGTCACCATTGTATGCATCCCCTTGTTCTTGATAAGCTCCATGGCCAAATTGACTTTGACCTACTCATATGGGTAAGCATAATGGTCCTGGATCTGATTATAATGCTGATTTGGAGGAGTTGGGAAATGCATTGGAGGTGGATTGTATTGCTGTAAGTGTGAGTTCCATGAAGGGAATGAAGTCATGATTGCACAACCTCATGGAATGGGAGAAAATGAAAGAGATGGAAGAAGAAAATGGATGAAAATGAGTGGAAATGGATGGAAAAGGTCTGTAACTCAGAGAATGGGTTTTTGACCAGATGGAGTCACCAGATGTGCTTGCATGTGCCTCAAAAGGCTGAATCCCACCAAGAACACATCAACTTGATGAAATAAAGTGAAGACCTCTTATCCCACTAGGCATGCCAAAACTATTAGTGCAAAATCACAGCACCCCCAAATGAGTTGTCAGATCTACTTTTCTAAGGCAGAGTCATTTGGTGTGATTCACATAACATTGAGTTTTCCCCAAAGTGTGGGACTTTGCAAATGGGAAAACTCTCCAGATTAAAGGTTGGTTCCTATTCCTCTGTTTAGGTGCATGCGTGGAAACTTGCAAAAGACCTATTCCTAAACCTAATCTAAGTTTTACCAAGGAGACAGGGATAAAAGGAATACAAGAAATCAAAACTAAGCTACGAGGTGATGCACCAAAGGAATGATGAACATTAGTTTTGTTGATAGACACAAACCAACAAAATGCATACAAGAATCAAGAACAAATAACCAGATTTATAACGAAAGACTAGATGAGAGTAAAGTCGACAATAAAGGATCTAAAATCAATCACAAACGTGTTTTATTGCTCTGCAGATTGATACTGATACATTACAAATGGCCGGAAGGCAAGAAACGTATTACAATTCTGAGGGGAGGTCTAAAACTCCACGAGTTCCTTTTCCAAAAGAAAAGGGGATCCCTTCAAAACAGAAGAATGTCCAACCCTTTACAATGAGTTTCGACCCTACTTTTATAGATTCAACACAGAGGAGAGAGAGAAGTGGAAAAAATAGGTCGAAGCTCAACCACTGCTATTAATGCCTCTTATAAAATCTGCCCCAAATATGTCTTTACTGCATCGATTTCTTATTCGGTGCCTCGAAGGAGGAGGAAATGGCGGAGAGATCAATCTGATCTGGTTGTTGGGGCAAAAATAAATCCTGCATTAATGGCCCTAAAGACATTTCTCCATTTTTCTCCCACCTAACCTCCCCAAACTTAAAGCTTCAGATCTTCATGGCGTGGAAGAGGACGAGATATTTCCAACGGTGTCATATTTGCAATATTTCGAGCCCCGAGTCGAAAGATATGCCCCTTCAAGTTTGTATCGGGTCCATACAAAAGGGTGGGAAAACCAATTCGAAAAGTGGGCCCCTTTTTTAGGCTAGGACATGTGGTTGGCTGGCACATGTCTGAGGGCAGCCTCTATATTTTTCTTTTGGAAAAGCGCGGGGCTGACACATGGTTTCCTCCACCGGCCTGCTCAATTTCTATGTTTCTCGGCTAAGTCCTTTGCTCAGCGGGGTCATATTTCTTGACCGGGGACACGTGGCGGTCTAGCGCTCGTCTATAAATCCTCTCTTTATTCGACCCTTGAGTTAGCACCATTTGGACACTTGGAACTCTCTGTCGGCCTGCCACCATGCATTGACTATTCAACCCGACTATGTCCCCTTTTTGAGACTGGATGCGTGGAGGCTCTGCGCTCACTGAAACTCCCGATCAAAATTTTCCCTTGGAATTTTCAATGACCCCCTCTTGCCTTTTCATACCTTGGACTACGTGGCGGACTGGCACTTGTTTGAACCTCCACTTTTGGATCTACCCTTGGGGATGCGCCACTTGGACACATCGCATCCTCCATGTTCTATACTTAGCCTTTTTTAAGGCCCACCTGTCTACCTTTTGACCTTGGTTGACCATTTTCTATATGGAGGGTTGGCACGAGTTTGAGTCTCCACCTTAGGCTCCCGCTTTGGATTTGAGTTGAGCCAACACACAGGCACCTTCTTGCCTTGAGACTTTTCAACCATGCAACCTTTTTGGGCTTCAATGGAAGCTTGGCGCTCGTTTGAGCCTCCCTTTTTGGATTCAACTTTGGAGAAGTGTTGTGCCGACACGTGGCTCTCTCTACTGCCTCCTCCATACTTAGTCAATTTTTGGACTCGTTCTAAAATATTTTGAGCCCGAAGTCATCGATCTTCGTCGTTTCTTCTTTTTCTTACTCCTGTCTTCTCTGAGACACTTCTCCCTTCTTCTTTTGAGCCCACCTGTAACCTTGTTAAATAGATTTAAGACATGGATCCACTCGATAGAGCCGTCTCTTCTCTTTCTTCTTGCATAGGGTCATTTGGTCTTTCGTAGGCCCCGCCACTCCATTGTTGAGTCCTTCTGACGACCTATTTGCAAGATTTAAATGTGTTTTCTATGGTTCTTTCTATGCGGGGTCATGGATGATCCAATACTTTTCCGGGGTGAAATATGGATAACAGTAATGAGGGTAAAATTTAAACAAAATAAACATATTTGAGAACTTGTACATAAAAAATGAGCATCACGAGTTTTGTATGCATTAAATATGTGGAAAATAACCTATTGAGTTATGGGAACTATGGTAAGGGAGAAAGAGTCAAAAAAGAGTGTTGTTATAAGTTGAATCATAAACGAAATTAAGAATATGTAGGTTAGAGAAGGGGATTGTATCATCTTACGATAAATGCACATGGAATTTTAAACGTAACTAGGATGTAACCATGGTAATAACGCATTGTGGAATTGCCAATCCTTGGTCCCATTTGTGATTGGATCATTTCTAGTAATTGATCGCTAGGGAAAGTGTGGTATCGACTTGCACCTAGTATTATCATGTTGTCTATATAGGTCCATGCTTATGTAAGTGTCTTATGTGATGTTGACTTTTTTTATTTGAGCCCATGTGGTATCGTGTTATGAGAAATGAAAGAAAAAAAAATTATTCCGTAAATTTTATTATTGTACTTTGGTGTTGAAATTGTGAGCATTACAATTGGTATCGAGTCGAGGTTTAAACACTTGAGCCTCTGGGATTTATTGGAAATGAATCTCGTGTACTTGGTTGTTTAAGCATAGCCTACGTTTCATGTTAGTTCACGTAGTCATGTTATGTAGAGTCATTGTTGTGTACCCTTGTCCACTTGTCGTGTTATGTGGCTATTGACGAGCATATCATATAGTGGGTCCCCAATTCCTTGTATAGACTTGTATTGTGACAGAAACCACAAATATCTTCATATTATGGTATATTGATTGCTTAGTATAGTTATTTTTGGTAGTTTCACTATGGATGACACTTGGGAGATCATTCTGAAATATATCAGGAGTTCATTGTTACATTCGTGAGTTCTATCCTTCATATGTTGTGATGATTGCATCAAAATTTCATAGTTAGAATATATGATACATGGAAATATTTGACACTTGAGAGATTTGGTTTCCTCCTTGACACTTGATACATGAAAGTATTTGGTTTCCTCCTTCACACTTGATACATGGCACTACTTGATAGTATTTGACATTTAGAATATCTTATACGTGGCAATATTTAACACTTGATTTGGTATCTTCATTCATGAGTTCTATCATTCAGTGGTTGTGATGATTGCATTAGACATTTGACAGTTAAAATATCTTATACATGGTAGTATTTGACACTTGAGATATTTGGTTTCCTCCTTGAAACAATTTACCTAGATTTTAACTCTCTTCCCATTTCCTTTCATACTAAATTATTGTTATTACGTTGACTCATCTTGATAGAATAATTACAATGATATGAATTCTCTTTCAAATAATTAAATTTCTATGCTCTTCAATCTTGCATTGATGCATTGACCAAATATATTTTCCTCTCATACCTTCTAAACTCTAACCCTTTAACAACCACAACAAACACCATTGGAATATTTGACATTATTAATCACATGAATTTCTAAGTGATAACCTTTTTGGAGGAGAACCTTTTGTTCTTGGTCAGGGTGAGATTATTTGGGTATATTGTTATTTCGGATACATATGTATTTATTCGGCCATGCAAAATATTGTGGGATATTTGACTTGGCGATACATTATGGTAGCTACATTATATTTTCAGTATCATGATTATATACTATGATGTTCACTTGATGTTTTGGGTACCCCTATTGGAGGCCATTAAAGGCCGCATAGTGAATGTGGCATGAATATTTTTGTGTATTTTATTTGTAATTTGGAATTTCCATAGAATCAACATTTTATTTATTTGATGTATTGAGAAGCTTTGAGACTCTTGTTCATTTTTGCATGCTTTCAATATTTTTGAAATTTAAACACAACTACTTGGCCATTTTCTTTGGTTGCTTTGAGATTTCTTGGATTTTTTTATTTCTAGAACTCGAAGCTTATGATTTTAAAGACACTTGGCTAAATTTCATCAAGAGTGTTATGTGGATTTTATTTCTTGCTTGATGTTTTAGTTCTATCTTGTTATATGGTATGTGTGTGTTCTTTGGGGGTACTCCCAAGGTGGCATGACTGCATGCATGGTGTTGCAGTAACATGCCCTTGATATGATACTTAGTCCTCTATGGTTGAGATACTTTTATGATACTCAATCCTCCTATGGTTGGAGTGACACATATGATATCCATTCATCCTATGATTGGAGTGACACATATGATATTCAATCCTTCTATGGTTGGAGTGACTCTTATGATATTTTGTTCTCCTATTTGGAGTGACACTTATGATATTCATTCCTCCTATGGTTAAAGTGACACATATGATATTCAGTTCTTTTATGGTTGGAGTGACACTTATGATATTCAGTCCTCCTATGGTTGGAGTGACACTTATGATATTCATTCCTCCTATGGTGGAGATACATATGATACTTAGTCCTATATGGTTGAGAGAATTTAATGGTACTCAAATTTTTCTTGGTGTCATTGCCTCTATGACATGCATTATAGTTGGCATATTTAATAGTGATTTTTGTTACTCCTTGGGTCCTTGGATGATTTTTTCACCACATCAATAGATATGTTATTCATTTCAAACTTTAGGGTTGAGCTTGAGATTATGTACTCTTTCAGATTTTGAATTACTTGAGAATATTATAATTTTGGAATGCGAGACTCAAAAAAAAAAAAAAATGGGACAATTGATACTTTTTCTTGGTTCGTTTAGAGTCTTTGAGGAAGGGTTGTGATGAAATACTACAGATTTTGTTGGTAGATATTGTTATACGTTGATTCACCAGGAATTGTACATAGTAATATTGTTACTTTTGGTCTTGGGAACCTAAATATAGGTTTTTTTATCATACCCATTATTTGTATTTCTTATACAAACCTCGTGTTATACCTCTTTATATGGATTAATGTTATAGGGATTGTGTTCTACATGGTATGTTATGTTTCCTCCTTGTTATGAGTGTTTATTCTTGGTAAGAAAATAGAGTGTTTTATGGTGAGATGGTGGTAATCATAGACTCATGATTTTTAATGTTCCCTTCCTCTTTGGCGAGCTGAGTTCTTGGTTTACACCCTTTCATGTTGGTGAGTTTTCACATTATAATTGTTTTCTCAAATGTAGAATTGTGATAAATGTGAAGTGGTCTATGTTATGGTTATTTGCTTCAACGTGCATACACAATAAACTATGGTGAGGTTTGTGTTATGGTGTTACATCTTGGATGACCTCATTTTGTATTGGATTATTGAAAACCCTACAAAAAAATATACTACGATCTTCTTGTTAAACAATAGAAGTAATGAGATGGAACTCATAAACTATGAAAGTGATTATGAGCACATTGAACCAACCCTCTTGTGCTTATGTTAAAGCTAATAACTAGAAATAAACATATGAGGAAGATGATATAATACAATTTTCAATGATGAAATTTAGTTTGGATTCACCATGGTAGAGAGAACTATTAATCTTCTCATAATATTAGAAATTTGGAAAATTTTCCAAAGTTTGTTTTGTTCCCTTTGGGTCTCACATTAGAAACAAGGTATGTTCACTAAGTATCTTTAGTTAACATTCATTTCCTATAAGCTTACGTACACTTCTTATACCCCCCATGGATGGTCACATCGAGGACGATGCTCTTATAAGGGGAGGGAGATGTAGTATCCCCCACCTTTTTTGTACTCACCTACATATTTTGAACAAATACAAAAAGGTGGAATGCTAGCAAGTGAAAAAAATATAATAATAATAATAAATATGACAGCCCAACCTAGCCACCTTCCTTCAGGTTGTGTCAGCTTTTTCCTCTGTTTAAAGTGAAAAAGGTGTTCATATCAGATTTTAGCCTAGAAATATGTGCTTGGAGGAATATTTTGGGTTGTCTTCTAGGATGTTCAACTATGGGGAAGAGGGCAGGAACCTTGAAGCATGAAAATAACACCAAGCCATCCAAAAGTAAGTACCAGTATGGATTAAATAAGCCCTACACATGGAGAAAAATCATTAACTCTAATATCTCCTAATTTTACTATATACAAATTGATTGATATGGATCTATAACTATATCAGAAGAGGGTTGTTTTGTCTCTGAGAGGAAAAGAAACTATTGTTTTTCATTGTTTTGTTGTATACAGAAAAATAAGAATAAGATTGAGGATTAAGACGCATGCAATGTATATATGTATTTATTTTTCTTCTTCTGCTTTTGTGCACCTATGCTATATAAATTATAACCTTTGCAACACCATTCATGGCTACCATAGCAAAGAGGCAATCTCTGTATGAAGGGGAAGAAGAGAGAATAAGAGGGAGACACTTCATTATTCCTGCTCTTTCTCTTTTATTTTGAGTAGCTATTGTATGGATTAAGACATTGAAAGTGCCATTTTCTGCTATCCCACGTATGTCTCTACAAAATTTGTTTCTTTTAGTCTTCCTTTGTGTGAAACACTCTGTTCATCCATTTCTAAACATAAGTGATAGGGGGACGTTTTTGTATTTAATTTTTTTTAATCTGCACACTTATGGATAACACCCATGGTTTTTGCCAACATTTTCTCCTTCCTGTCATCCAAATAAATGTGCTGGAAAAGATTAAGGAAAACCATCAAAGCATGAAAAAAGTGGATTTTGTCCTCGTTGAAGCACATGTCATGCTCGCAAATATTTCAGCCTATGCTCAAAATTTTTGTTTGTTTTGTTGGTTATTTTTAAAGGTTTGTGGAATCCAATGGTTTTAGGATTTAGAAAGATGGATTTGTTAGCAAATGGCCTTTCTTAGCCTCTCCAAATGCCTCAGCCTTTTCAACTTTTCTTATTTTATTTATTTATTCCCAACCGTGTTGTATTGAGTCCTTCTGGGGATGCCATGAGTATAGTTTTCTAAATCTCTCCTCTCGAGCTCTCATTTTCAAAGACATTTAGGTTACAAGGCTCGCAAAACTAGGGTTTTGCATGCCGAAGAACAAAAGACCCTCGTGGTGAAGTTCTTCTGGAAGAATGAGTGAGATCTATTGCCATTAATAATTTATTCGACCTCTTTTCTAGAGCCTTGCCCATGCGTGCTTTAAATATGACTTTGCATTTGTCCAATAATGTTTCAAGCTTACAAGCAACCCCGAGAATGTGGCAGTTTATGAATAATGGCTCAGTGAGAAGCCCTCATGCAAGTTTCATGTGCGCTAAAAGTATTCCATGAGGTAATGATACTTCCCCTGATATTGTTTTACCACTTTTAGAATTTGATTCCGCCTGTAAATGGCTAGAACAATTCTGTTTAATAGGATATTTTGTTGGAAGGACTCCCTCAAAAGTATGCTTAAATCTTGGGTCCAAATTTTGACGACGCACGCATGTACAATGGCATGTAGGGTTTTATTTTTGACAAGTGAGGGGGTTAGCCAAAATAAATGTTTTGTTTTTAACACCCTAAAACATTAAAAAAATTATTACATGCCAATGAAGGTGGATTTGATTTATCCTCCAAACAAGACCAAAAAGGTAAGTGGGCTGGATTCCATCCAGAACCTAACCCGTGGTTTTTTTTCCTTCGATTTGCTGATCCTAGTCATGCTTCCCTTATTTTGCATAAGCAACAAACCTGGTATGTTAGAAGCTCCTATTGGTTTTGTCACCCTGACCAGAGACTTTGTTGTCTCTGACCAAGATAGCTCTTAAAGTCCCCATTTGGGTTGAATTCCCAGGGCTTCCTATGCCTTGCTAGCATTTCTTAGAGTGTATTTCTGCCACTCTCGGTGTTATTTACACGCATCCTTCTAGGTTCTTTGCATCGTATGTTTGAAAGAGGGTTTGCATTGAGCCGGATCTTTGAAGGACACCTCCAAACAAAGAATCGATTGCCATTCGGTTGGTGATGTGTCTTTTTCTCAGAAGGTAGTATACATCAACCTTCTGAATACTTGTTTTCACTATCAATCTTCTGAGCATAAAATTAGGGATTGTCCCTTGTTGGCCGCTCGTCGTGCCACTTCAAAGCCCATGGGTGATCCCCACCCTCAACCTGAAGAGGAGGGCTGACACACTGTGGGTGGCTGAAATAAAACCAACAAGAACAAGGCCACTCATGTTGGGCCTTTGCAACATGGTTCAACTATTCAATTCGAAAGGTTCCTCCAAATGCTTCCAACTCAATGCACAAATGCAACCTTCGGATACTTAAGTTTCCTCTAGCTCACACAAAGGTATTGGCTAGCAGTATGGTTGGTTCTTCAAGCAAATTGGCACCTTTGGCCTCAAACTCTCAACCTGTTGTTTTATAGCATGAGGGTAGTTTTCAACCATTACTCATACCTAACAAAGTGGTTTCTCCATGAAAGCAGAAGTTCGGCGTTCTCTTTTCCTCTCGTGAGCACGAGGAAGGGGAGTATAGCCCTACCAGCCGGTGGGATGCTTAACTATCTGATTTTTTTAGTTAACCAACAATGGTTTTTATAGAACAGTTTTGGGGCCCTTGATGGTTTGAGTGAGCTAGACTCAGAGATGCATCTTGACAATGTTTCCTCATGAATTTCTACTCATGGAATGTTCGGGGTCTCACATACTCCACTCGTAAATTCATTGTGTGAGATTTTAGGAAAAGCTTCCGGATATGGATATTCTGTGTTTACAAGAAATCAAAGTTTCAGGTTTTTTACTTGATTTATTTGCCATGACTATTTGGCACGATAGTTTAGCTATCTCTAGCAAACACCATGTCTCCAAATAAATGTCTGGAAGAGGTGGAATGATCACATTTATTTCTCTCGAAATGGTGGCCACATTATTTCAATCATGGATGTGACCCTGAAAACCGTATTCTCTGGGTGTTATTCAATATTGAAAATCTCTCCTTTGGGATTATCAATGTTTATGCACCTAATGACGTCAAAAGGATGATCCTTTGGAGGTGGGTGGTGAATGACCTTCCCAATGCACAAAACTAGGGTTTTGATCAATGGGGATTTTAATATGGTGGAGCAACCCAATGATAAATTGGGCCTTTTACCCATGAGGTGGCTAGCTGGCGAAAGGGAGGCTTGGTTTTACATGCGTAATAAATTTGGGTTTTATGACCCTAATTATTCATCACACCAACACGCTTTCATGGTACACTTGGTCTAATCTTAGAAATGAACACCAAGATCGGGGTTTTTAAAAGGCTTGGATCATGTAATGATCTCTTTACATCCTTTCTTCAAGTTTGCTTATAGTGTTATTCTCTTCCACTCTCGAAGCTTTGCACAGATCCTTTGTCCTTTCTCACCACATTCGATCCGAGTTCCGTATTGAATGGAATTTTCAACTGCCAAAGATTAAAAAATGTTTTATTTAAATACTACTTTATTGCATCATGACCCCACTTTGGCACACATTCACCAAATTTGGAACCTTGCACCTCGCCCTCTTGGTAAAGGTTGGATGGATAAGTAACAAGTGGATGGGGCCTTCTATAATTCAATGGCTAACTAAATTCCTCTGGATGTATGGTGTCCAGCTCACTAAATTTCGGTGGCAAGCTTACTCCACCACCTCTCCTTGTTTGCTGAGCCACCCACGGTGGCACTCACCCAAGCTCCTTTCAATGTGGCTCTGCAACTCCAAGTTGCTAAATTGTGGCGCGTGAAAGGGGAATAGCCACATTCTTGATGATTACACAATGTGGGGTTCTCCTAGATCAAAGCTTCATCTTGATGGTTTGAGGCTTAAAATTGGAGACCGTAACACCAAAGAGTTTTACCAGTGGCTCAAAGCCAAGCACATGAACTCCAGAAATTTCTGCCATTGTTTGATGTTGGTGTTCGGATTATAGACACTCCTCAGATGGTCCAAGCCTTTGTTAGGCACTATGTTCAGGTTTTCAAAGCTCAGGAGGAGTCTCCTGAGTGACAAGCCATGCTCGCTAAATGCCTCTCGGTTGTTCCATGCAAACTCTCACATGCACACCGGGTTGTCTATGATAGATTGCTTACCTTAGAGGACTTATATGAAGTTGTCTCCCTCATGGCCAATGATAAAGCTCCTAGCATGGATGGCTTTCCTTGCGAGTTCTACAAAGCCCTTTGGGACATGGTGGGCGGGATCTGCTGCAAGTCTATCTCGAAGCTCTCCACTCAGGGTCCCTCGGTGCCCTTATTAATCGGGGTCACATAAAGTTCATCCCTAAAGTGGGAGACCCAGAGCTCATATGTAATTGGCGGCCGATTACCTTGCTCAATGTCTCATACAAGATCATAGCTAAGGCTTTAGCTCTTCGGCTTCGGCCCATCTTGCCAATTATCGTCAGTCCTGAGTAGACTAGGTTTCATACAAAGTAGGTACATTTTGGATAATATCTTGGCTTGTATGGGAAGGCATGGAGTGGGCTAGAACCTCTAAGCAATCTGCCATGTTTGTCAAAATTGACTTTGAAAAAGCTTACAACAGGATTGAATGGCATTTCATTTTGGCGATGCTTGAAGCATTGGGCTTCGGTTTGTCTTCATCACCTCTGTCAAAATGCTTTTTGTTGATGCCTCTGCCTCTCTATCTATAAATGGTCACACTTCTGAGCAGTTTGGGATTTTCCGCTCTATTAGGCAAGGTTGTCCTTTAGCACCTGCTCTCTATGTGCTTGCCGCTGAGGGTTTTGGGTTTCTCATTGCCCATGCTCACAAGGGCTTGTGCGAGGAATTCAGCTCCCTTCCCCGACTCCCCTTCAACTTATCAATGGGCATTTTACAGATGACTCCTTCCTCATGCTCCTAGAGGAAGAAACTAATATCAACAATTCCATGCAATGTTTGGACACGTATTGTTTAGCTTCAGGTTCCAGTATCCAATGGTGAAAACCCAGTGCTTCAGAAAATCTTTTCTCCCCAAGCCTGGTTGGCTTAATCATTTTAATTGGAAGTATATCCAGCATGGAGACATTTTTAAATTCCTAGGTATCCCCTTTGCTTTTGATGCTTTGCCCCACCAACTATGGCGGTATCTTATTGTGAGGTCACCCATGAGTTGGAGTACTTTGGATTACTAAACCCATTTCCTTTGGCAGGGAAAATTTCAGATTTGCTCCAAGATTTTGGCTTGCCACGCATGTTTATTATTCTTCATGTTGGGTGCTAGCCAAATCCTCCTATAAGAAGTTGGAAAAACTTCTCAGAGATTTCCTTTGGGCTAGCTCGGAGCTTGGAAAAATTTTCACAGAGTTGCCTAGGAATATTGTTGCCTCCCTAGAGATTCTAGTGGGCTTGGGCTGGCCAACATTGACCGCTAGGGGACTGCACTGGCTGCCAAGTGGATCATTCGGGCCTGCACTGGCAATGAAGCTTGGAAAGTGTTGATTCACAACTGTATTTTCCAAGGCTCCCCTCAAGGGCACAAAACTTGGCAAGGGCTGGATTTTCACAGTCTGCTCATTCTCAAAGTTCTAGTCAAGATTGTGGGAACCTTTGTTGTCAAAAGCATTTGGAAAGCTTGGGAATTGCTCAAACCCTTTTTAATCTGGGAAGGGGATGGTTTCCGTAATGGGCTTTCCATTAATGACCACAACATCTAGTGGTCTCCTCTCATCAATTTTCATGATGTGCCGCTTGCTTGCCCAAAAGTTCCTTGGGTTCATGCCCTTAAGTTATATCATCGAGGTTTGTGCACTCTTAATGACATCTTTTACAGGTCCAGACTACTTCTCACTTGGCCTCAAGCTAAAGCCAAATTTTGGCTTGTTTCATCCGACAGAGAGTCTTATCAAGAAATTCTTGATTCCATTCCTGCTGAGATGCTTCACAAAGTTGGTGTTGTCTCTCTCAAGCCTTGGTGGAAGGATTGGAAATGGTTTCTAGATACCCCTTTCTTAAATTACTCCCCAGGAAAAGGGTATGCTCTTCTCACCCCCAGGTTGCCAATGGTGGCTTTGCTTAACTCTAGGTGGTCCATCAACTCTGGATGGTCCTCCTGGGAAGCTAGATTTCACACAGTTTGGAAGGCCATCCTTCAACCCAAGCTAGCCTATTTTTCTTGGTGCCTGCTCTTTCAAGGCCTCCCTATTGGGCGTAGATTAGCTCATTACGGGATTTCTCCTCGGCTTTTCCCTTTTTGTGGGCATATTGAGATGCTTACGCATCTGTTCTGGTACTTGCCCAAAAGCTTAGGCTATTTGGGACTAGATCCACGATTTCTTTTGGCCATTTCGACCAACTCCATTTCTTTGGCAACATGTTTTTCTTGGGGATTCTATTTCCATTCCCCATGCTTTTGTGCAAGTGTGGCATACTTTCAGAGTGGAGATCCTTTTTTATATGGAAAGAACATAATTCTATGTTGTTTTTGCTAATTCCATAGTTTCTTGCTTTCTTTCGCATTATGATAAGGCCATGCTTATCTCAAATGTGTTCTTACAGATCTAGGACCAGGCCCGCAAGGTAGAGCTAGAAGTGTGGCACCTCCAAACCCTTTTGGATCATTGGGCCAATGCTCCTTGCACTATGGCATGGGAGCCCCCTACCTCCCCTTCTGGGAGTGTTCGTTCGAGAGGACGCCATGGTGGCGGGGTCGATCGAATGAACGTACCCACCATCATCTCTCTCCCAGGTGGAAACTTGATCAATGGCGGAGCCCATCAACCGCGGTGGTTGGGGTCCCCACAGTTTGCGCACAACATAAGTGGTGGGGCTCCCACCACCACTCCCCGCCTCCTGCGTAGTGGGATGGATGGGATTTTGGAAAGTACCCCGGTTGGCTCTTGCCATATCTCCTAATCAGCAAGATGACAAAGAAGAAGAAGTTGGCTCCGGCTGGCCACCCCTTCCGGATGGAAATGATCTTCTAGGTAGTAACCTAGAGAATAAAGGGCCTCCACCTCTTCCCCTACCACTATGTTTGTTGTGGCAAATTAGTTTGTTTTCCTTTTATTTTCTAGCATTGTTGCCTTATGATACTTTTGTCTCCTAGCCTTCGGCTAGTTTGAACGTGGGGTGTGCCCTTTACCACCCATATTTTTGTGGATAGACTGTAATATTTTTATCAAGTAATATAGACTATTTCATCAAAAAAATCTCTCCTCTATGTTCATTAAATGCCGAGAGGCATTCACACCATTTGTACCAGTCCTTGTAGAAAGGAGAAATTGGGGGAATCTATGTGGGTTTGTTTTTTGGGTGTTTGCTAATGCCATATGGTTATGGGAAGAAAAGGAATGATTTTTTTGTGCGGGCATAAATTAGTCTTAGTGAGAAGGCCTTGGGAGAAAAAAAAATCAAGAAAAATAAGAGGGCAAAGATAAACTCAAATTTCACGAAGAGTCTCAGAACAATTGGGTTGGTCTATTTTGTGATGGAAAATGGTCCCATGGAATGTCGTGATTGCTATATATTCATGAAATGGATTCATGGAAAAGGAATCAGAAACTTTCAACCAAATGATTTTCTCCTGTCAAGATCCATGGAGAAAAATACCCTAGCTGATGTCTCCAACAAACGTTGGGAAAAAGGTATGGATTTCCCTTCCTCTTGTATTAAAATTTTTCATTTTATTGTTTCTTGTTTGGCTCTTAATTGTTTTAGAAATATATAGGATGAAACTATAATTAAAAATAAAACTCTTATCTACTCGAAATCTTAAAAAAAGTCTTTATCCCGTACATGCGCACACACATGGTGCGCCAAAGAAAATAGTTTTACCAACCTAGACTTCTAGTATTATTCCTAATGGTATAGGACACCATGAAGGCCATAAATATAATTGATAAACTCAATTCGATGCCTTGGAGAGACAAGTTTCGATTCCCATTGTGTATTTCAGTCACTTGGAGTGACGTTCCCATTTTTAATAAAATGCGATCAATTTTGGCTTGCGGTTGTCATATCGATTTGGCTAAATTAAAACTAACCCTATGTACCTCTAGATCTCCATTAGGAGAATTGAAAAAAACTCACAGTTTTACGAAAATCATTTCGAAATTTAGAGTTTCAAGTGGGTTTTGGATCTCACCGGTTCATTTTTACAACAGAAGTGTATGTTTGACATGGTTACAATAATTGGTCTTAGAATTGCCTTTCTATTTTGAGCCTTGTTTGTCATAATCAAATTCCATCGAATCTGTTGAGTTCTTTGTATATAAGGGAGTGAATAGGAATCATTGGAATTTATGTTTGAACTTAAAATAGGTGTTTTACGGTCCCATATTGTAGGCACTTTAGCTATTTTTGGGAATTTTTCGTAAACTCACAACTTGAGCTAGACATTCCTCCTAAGGCTCCCATTTGACTTGTTTATACTCATGAACCCTTTTCATATAGTTTCATGGTTGTGTAAAGTATACTTTAATCAAATAGATTTCTATGAATGGATTTAGTAAATTATAATGTTTTCTCTCTCCTCCCTCTTCTCTCTCTAGAAATAATAGGAAATGTTTGTTTATCTTTAAAATGTAAATGATTTGAATATGTAGATGGGTTGAAAATGTATATGGGTTTGAAATGAAATGAAAATGGATACATTATGTATGTAGTTATGATATGGTAAATAGAAAAGGAAATGAATTATAGACTTTATCTCTCTTCCTTACTCTCTCTAGAATCAAAAAAGAAAAGTAAAAAGGAATGTGAAAGTGTGAATGTGTGACGAAATGACCTCTCTCCCTATCTCTAGCTCTTCTCTGCCTTGTTTTGAATTACTTGAAATGATGAATGTGTTATTTTGTGCTTGAGTGTAAGGGATTTCCATACCCGTCCTAAGGATGACACAACATTGGTTGCAGGTACTCCGAATAAGAAGGATTAAGAGTGTGATATGTTGTAATACTTGAGATGATAGTGAAATATTATACATTGGTATAGATTACAAATGTTAGATATAATTGAATTAAAGAGAATTACATTATTAAAATTATTATGTCAAAAATTGTTATTCCTCTTGGAATTATTATGTTTTCAAGCATTATACCTAGAAAACTATGTGGTTTGTCTCTGCTTTGTTTTAAAGTTAACATTTGAATACTAGTATGAATGTCACATAATGAATGTAGGACCAACTATGTTAGCTAGCTAAATGAGGAAGATAAGTGACAATGTAAATGGGTAAAATGTGTACTATTTATTTCATGAGCATTAAGTTCATTTTGATTTAAATGTTCTTCTTATGGTTTACTTGATCGAAGCAATCACTTTACAGATAGTTATTTTGGTTCATACATAAACACAAATGTACGATAGTAACTTATTATCATTAACCATATACATGAATTTAATATTTAATCTTTGTTGTAGCATCCTCTCAATCTATTTACATCCAAGTTTGTAAAACTATAACGTCTTAAGAAATAATTTAATCCTCACAACTAGACTTCTTGTACTACACCTAAGAAAAGTCTTCAAAGGACCATCTCTATAACTTAAGAGTCCTTGTTTGAAGCAACGACTATGTGGTGTGACCTTACCATATATGGGGTAAGTAGAACTAACACTTCCTTAGTATCCTAGTGGACCACTAAATTCTTGTGAAGTTAGATATAGGATTAACTTCATCATCGCATGAACTCTTCATGGGATCTAGAGGACACAAATGGAGTTAGTGAAATAGTTTTACTATGCATTAAACTCTTGTTAATGATTTCTTTAGTTCCTCATAGATAAATGTGTTACCTTGGCTAGTAACAACATAACACCTTGGTCTTTTACAAAGGTTGTATATGATAAATATGTCTTCTCACCTTAAACTTATATATAGTTGGGCGTAGATCCTTGAGTGCAATTAGAATTAAACCAAACCTTGGCTGATTAATAGGATGACTTGCTAGTGGAAATTGTAAATAACTCTTAGCAAACAAAATTGTATTTAGAAGATGTTGACTTAAGAGAAGTGGAGAAACTGAAAATTTGGTCTTGTAACCCCATGTGTGTGATTGCCCTTGGCACCATAGTGAGTGGCCAAAACAGTGCAAAGGTAGTTGGTGATACTCCTATTATTGATCTCATGGTGATACTTAAATGAAATGAGTGGATTATACGTGTCTAAGTACTTATGCAATAAACTCTTGTTTTGAACCCCTTTTTTCCTTCTCAGATAAAAGTATTCCCTTAGTGTATAGTAATGGATTACCTCATGTTGCTCGAAGGTTTTGTGAGTTAAATATATTAGAACTCTCTTTTATTGTCTTGTATTAGGGTGTAGTGTCCGCCTTGGAATGCTTCTGAAGTTAATAGATTGTGGAACATTTTTTAAGGTTATTGTTTAAAGAAACTTTGATGCATTTTTATCCAATGATTGAAATGGTTCCTCGGAGGGTATTTGAAAGGCATGAAAGTTGTATTATATATATCGTTTGTAATATGCATTTAACACTTGAGTGTTTAAGAGGAATGAATTGAGTTGTCTCGTGTTAGGTTACATTCTTTGTAGTATCGAATCCATTAGTGTAAATTATGTGTTATTTTATTTACAATTGTTCTAAAAACAATGCTAATAGTGGGACCAAAGTGAGACCAAAGTATGATGTAAGTGGAAAGAGTATAAGAGTAAATGAGATTATCATTTAGGAATAACATCATACTTGAAGTCCTTACAACTTAATTAGGTATTATCTTGTTGTTAAAAATGAATATGGTTTTTTTAGTGAGATAAAACTTTTGAGAAACCGTAAACTCTTACATATAATATAAATAAAATTTCAGGATGTGAAAATGTTGAATTGACTGAAACCAACTAGTGAACTATATCAACTATAACAAGAATATAAAGTAACCTAGTGGAGGGAAGTTATTAGGAAGAGGTAACTTGACTCTAAATCTACTTTAAATATTAGCCTCTCTTCCCCTTAACTTCATGTTATTTTTCCCTCGTGTAATGAGGGTAGAATTTAAACAAAAAAACATATTTGAGAACTTGTACATAAAAATGAGCATCATGAGTTTTGTATGCATTAAATGTGTGGCAAAATAACCTATTGAGTTATGGGAACTATGGTAAGGGAGAAAGATTCAAACTAAGAGTGTTGTTATAAGTTGAATCATAAACAAAATTAAGAATATGTAGGGTGAGAAGGGGAATTTATCATCTTATGATAAACGTAACTAGGATGTAACCATGGTAATAACGTATTGTGGAATTTCCAATCCTTGGGTCTCTTTTGGGGTTGGATCATTTCTAGTAATTAAGCGTGCCTTAGTTTTTCTAAGCATGATATGCCAGCGTGATAGTGGAGAAAACATGTGCGTAACTAACGTAAGAATGGTGCACACATAAGATAAGAAGAGTACTAGATCATAATAATGATATATTTCAATATATGTGTAAAGAAAACTAAAATATTTTTACATTACAAGTTATGTGCTTAAGAGTTAAAATTTCACACGTTGAAAAATACAAATACAAATATAAAACGTATAGAACTAACCATCTTTTCCTCGACAACATGAACGGTCATCAACATCTATTTATTTTGTACTTTATTTTGTTCATAGTAGATATTTGTTTTGTACTCAATTTTTGTTGTTGTCATGCTCTCACCTTCCATGCTCTTTCTCTTACAAAAAGAAAAGCTTAGAATTACGTAAGAATAATTGTAAAACTTATGACAACTGGGATTTTTTTACCTACCTCTTTTGTACTCAATCATTTTTGGAGAGATATTAAAAGCTATAGTCTTCCATAAAAAAATTCTTACATGAAAATTTTGAGATATTATTTCAACACACTCTCATCTTCCACGAACTTTATTTTACAAGAAGAAAGTTGAAGAGATTAAACACTCTATCATATTCCACACAAAAATTCTTGTAAGAAATTTTTGAGAGATATTAGATACACTCTCATGTTCCATGAACTTTCTCTTTTATAAAGATAAGTTGAAAAGATATTAGAGAGTATCTCATCTTCCACTAAATTTCTCTTACAAGAAGAAAAGCTAAGAAAATATTATTCTCTCACCTTCCACGAACTTCTTCTTGCAAAAATAAAATTTGAAAATCTATTAGAGAGTGTTCCATCTTCCACAAACTTTCCCTTAAAAAAAGAAAAATTGAGAAGATATTAAACTCTCTCATCTTCCACAAATTTTCTTAAAAATAAAATAATTGAAAGGTATTAGAAACCTGTCTCATCTTTCCACGAACTTTCCCATAACTTCATTATCATTGCCATGTTATTTCAAAGCAACATACCAAATGCACCAAAAGACGTTTTCATCTGCTCTCACTTTCCTTTCCACTACCTAACCATCCAAATGCTTTCACCATGTATATTGTAAGACTCTTAGTGGGTGACACTGCTTTAGAGGTTTTCTCTGATGAAGTTATGACTACGATAGCAAAGTATGGGGCTTTCTTCATCCAATTCAAGGTTCTCATACATCAGGTTAGCTTGCTTTGAAAGTACACCCTCAAGCTCCCCATGTTTCTGCAATGATAAAATGGCTCTCATTGAGGTGTAAAGGTAGTTTGATAAACTACACAACCCGTAGAGACAAGAAGATCATTGGTATTCATTTCCTTATCTCCCCGGGAAATTATACATGTAAAATGGCTCTAGATGCCTAAAACATAGAAAGTGCTATTACTCCTCTCACTGTCCATTTCTTCAGACCTAGGACTTGTTTTGATCTGAAGAAATTTATTGATCAGAACTTCAGAATAACTTATCATCATAAACGACACTGAGGATTACTGGGTTGATTGTGCTAATGATTTTGAAGCCAAAAGGAGGCATTATGGCAGACTCTCTCTGCAAAAAATTATAGATCTCAATCTCTACCAAGTTCTTGAAGGGCTTAAGGATGATGATGAGGGCTTACAATCCTTTGAGTATGAAAGATCCATCAAGAACACACCTCTAGAAACCCCGATTGGTATGTAAAGGAGGAAGATGATTTTAGTGAGATAATTTCTCCGTCCTCGCTGTAACTAAAGTTTGGTTTGACAGAAAGTTCATGAATTTAGGAGAAGACAGGGAAAATCTTATTTAAGAGAAACTTCCACACTTGGGAAGGAGGTACCTACACCCAAAGACTAAGGTACTTTGAACAAATGCCTCCTTCTTCCTCAATAAAAGAGCTTGAATCATCTAGTCCTTCTTCTTCCACTCAAGTGTGTAACAAAATAAGATTAAATAGGTTAAGCAAGAACCAATTGAGGAAGAATTTCTTATGGGGAAGTTAGAATTGCCTTCGTGGTGGAGAACATTATTGTTTTTAGTGAAAGTGATGATGGTGAAGTGCCAAATCCTACAAGAGCTCCTGAAATCACTGTTGAAGAAGAAAACAAAGTTCTAAGTACCGAACCTCCTAGTATAGCAGACTCCTTTGCAAAGGAAGTCTTGAGGCCCCAAGTACTTCTCTACTGGAGGCAACAATGGTTAATACTTTGAGTGTCATGAGTTCACTTGCTCTTAGGCCTCTTGTTCCTTCCTCTTCTTCTTATCCCTATGCCTAGCCGCAACCCTTGGTTGACAACAAGAAAAGGAAATCATCTTCTCGTTTAACAGGGCCATGTTTTGATATTGTGTAGTAGCTCTACGAGTACCTCCTCCTCCAAAGAAAGAGAGTAAAGATTACTTCAAGATTAGTAATCGATGCTCGTGGCTAGTAGTTCTTAGAGGCAAGTATTTCTCTCTCTCGTTGAGTAGTTCTTAGAGGTTAAAGACCAAGGTTGATAAAGCAAAGAAGGATCTTTTGTTCTCCGATTTGGAGCTTTCCAGATCCCAATGGGAGAATCCACTCTTAGAGTGAAGTTCATAACCTTCAGAAATAGTAACTAAGGTTATTAAACGGATTGAGAAAGGTAAGAAGACCATAGAGTAGTTGGAAGAAAAGAATTAGGTTCTTTCCAACTTTATCAAATCATTGTTGGCTAAGGATAAAAATTTTGATGAGAAGATCTTCGCCTAATGGACCAAGCTAATGAGAAGATCCTGTTGGTCAACAATGTATTTGATGATGCCAACAATAGCTTATCAAAGACATAGATTTTCAGCATTGGGAGAATTGAGGAATGTGTGGCAAAAAGGAGAATCTTTTAAAACTTGTGTCTCATTAGCCTTCAAAGATATTCACTGCCATCTTCAAGATGAAACTACATGTGTTCCCTTCTCTCTTCAGAAATCAAGGCTCAGTTTAGAACTTTTGTCAAGGATGATTTGTTTAAATAAGAGTCATTTACCAAATAGAAGATGGAAGACATTTGTTCCCTCCATTCAGCTATTGCCGAAGCTAATAAATAATATCTGGAACATACCGAGTTTGATAAAGATATGGAGAAATGTCTAGGAACGTGGACTCATGCTACTACCAACACCACAATTCCAAGAGGCATGGAAATAGCAAAAGCATTGAAAATATTTAGGCATCGGATTCTCAAATCAGTGGGCCCTCCTCAGCCATAATCGGATGTCTCTTCTTCAAGATTTTCTTTCTCTTCTTCTATTTTTAGTGTCGAGCTCCTTGTAATTTAATTAAGGACTTTGTATTATGCATTTCCTTAATTAATATTTTAATTAAAATAAATGGTTACCAAATGTAACCAATTTGTAAGTTATATAATGAGCTCTCTTCACCATTTCAAGGGGCTGGAACTCTGATTATTTTTAAAAGTGTAAAAGAGTCAAAAGCTATCAATACAAGAAGATTTTCCTTTCTACTTCTATCTGTGTCTTTTCATTCCTTATTATCTGTCATAAATTATTGAATCATTTATCTATTTGCACTGAGAAGCTTTGTATTCTTGTGGATGTTATCTCTAGAACTTTGTGTCTGCAAAATAACATCTAATAGTTTTAATACGAATGATTCTATTCTATATTATCCTAGTTCAGCATTTATAGGGAACTATTTTGCTATCTATACTTCCTAAAGAGTGCTATTCTACCTTTCCCTTCCTTAGTTCTTTTGTTCTTTTGTATTGATAATCTATCTTGGAGTTTAAAACACTTTCATGATATCAGAGTTCCTCATTGAAATTGAAAGTTGTACATTTGTGAATAGTTTTTTTCTTTCAATAAGGGCACCTCTCCCATCAAAGAGGAGGGACTTTCGTCCCCTAACTGTTGCTTTCATTAAATTCCTATTTTGACAACCAACAGTTTTTGTTGACTCTACTAGGGATTTTGTTTTCAATGGATTCCAATTTCCAAAGAACAATTTCTTGATCATTTTCTGATCTGGTGACTCTAAGGTTTACCCATGGTAGAAGGGCTCTCAGAATTGAAGATTCTCAGTTTCACTCTTGAGCAAGCAAGGCTTTCCTCTTCCTTCAACAAGGAGAAATAGAAGAACTCATTCTGCAAGCACACCACCTGTTGAGGACATAGCTTCTAGGAGTGGTGTCCCTCAAGAGTAATCCAGCCCTAATCTTCGTGCTTTGGTTCTTGTTGGTGTTTCAGTTCCACTTCAAGAAATCTTTCCAAGGATGGCAGTTCCATTACCTTGGGGCCAACGAGTTGGGCCTCTTGCCCTCCCTCAGCCCTTACATGAGTTACCCAAGGGTAATAGAAAGAACTTTCCCAAGTTTAGAGGGGATGGTAAGGTACATCCTGATGAACACATTACAACCTTCATAGTTGCATGTGGAGTCCTTGGAGTTGAACACGAGGATGTCTCTGTGAGGATTTTTGTGGAGACTTTACAGGACAATGTAGCAGATTGGTTTTATCATCTTCCCACTGGGGCCATCACCAATTGGACTACCATGAGAACTAGATTTGAGAATCGTTTCAAACCTACTGAAGATGTGCATGCTTTACTAGCTCATATTTCTCAAATCAAGAAAGAACCACAGAGCCCATGGGAGAATTTGTGGCCAATTTCAATAAGCTAATTAATAAGATCCCACAAGACACCCAACTCATGGGATCAAATTCAAAATGTTTCTTCCTAAAATCAATTGCCTAAAGTAAGTTACGCACTGAGAAGAGAAAATCTTGCAACTTTGGATGTCGATAAGAGATTAGCCATCAGTGTTGAAGATGACTTGATCATGTCTAGTAAATTGAAAAGAGATCCTCCCAAAACTAAAGATTATTCCTCCTCTTCCTCCCCCCTGGAGCTAATGCAGATCAATTAGTACAAAAGCTTGTTAATGACCTCATTGCCATTAAGAAATAATTGGCTCAACATGTTCCTTATCAAGACGTTCCAAGGAGGAATTTTCAACCTAGAAATCATTTGCCTTCTTCTAAGAAAAGATCGCGATTAAAGGACCACCCATCAAGGTCCCCGTTAATGCAACTTGTGAGGTTGAAGAACCCGATGAAGAAGACATTAATGAATATTTTGAAGAACTCAAGAAGAGGCGATGAAGAACTGGAATAACTTGATGGATCTCAAGTTAATTTCCTTACTACTTGAGGGCATTGATGGAGAAGATGATTATGATTAAGTAGTTGCAGAGATGAACAAAGAGTCATATGTTATGAGGAGGGAGAGCATAATAAGAAATAAAAAGTGATGCATCCTACTAAAAAATCTGAGTATCCCACAACTATTCTAGTGGTGGCGAGAAGAGGATCCCCTATTCCCACTACATCCATGCAAAAGGTCAGTTATGCTAATTCTTCTTCTCCTACTCCTCGCTTCTAAAATTTTTTTCTCCAGCCTCAAAACCTGATAAGCCTAGGATTCCTAGTGATGATTCCCCATCCACCTCTGGATCTTTTGATATCATCGACCATCTTAAAAAGACAAAAATCCAGATTTCAGAGGCTAAGTATTATCAAACCCATCCAAAAGCCTTTGCCAAAATGGTCCACTTTGTCAATTCCCATTCCAAGACTTCATCTAACACTTCTAAAGGTATTTTTCCTACTCCATCTTCCGCACCCCAACCAAATCTTGTGGCTGTAGTCACCTCACCTAATGAGAAAATCAAACCATTTTATGTGACCCTCCTTATAGCAGGCCATAGACTTAGCAACTGTGTCATAGACTCAAGAGCTTCAGAAAATGTAATGCCTACCAAAGTGGCTCATGCTTTGGGTCTTACCCTCACATGCACTTATGGTTCTTTCTATTCCATGGAGAGTAGGGAGGTACCCTTAGTTGGAAGAATTAAGGATGCACAAGTAGCTTTTGTTGCCTTACCTGAGAAAAAGGTTTTAGCTACTATTCTAGTAGCTGATATCCCTCCTTCATATGGCATGTTGTTGAGTAGGAACTTTTGTAAGGACGTGGGAGGAGAAATTCAAATGGATTGGTCACATGCCCTTATACCAATCAATGGAAAGATGAAGAAGTTGTTGCCTGAGAAGAAAACTAAGTATATTGTGCAAAAGACGGATGATCCCAAAGCACAAATACTTTATGAAGATATTGGGCATGACAACTATATGATCATGTCACAGATGAGGCGGAACATCCAAAGAAGTACTTCATGATCCTAATAGCATTTGGAATTTGAAATTTGATGGAAGTTTCTCCTCAGCTGGTGCTAGGGCTGGTGTGGTATTGATATCCCCAGAGGGAAAGATTCATCCTTTCTCATTCAAAATACAGTTTGAAAATACAAATAACATAGCAGAATATGAAGCTCTCATCCTTGGACTAAACGTGGCAAAAGAGAAAGGTGTGAGGAATATTCTAGCTCATGGAGATGTGGAAGTAGTTGTTCAACAAGTCAGAGATCTGTTCCAAGTAAAGAATAGAAGGTTGAAGCACTATAGAAATATGGTTTGGGATTCTATTGAATTCCTTGATGCCTTCTCCATCGAAGTAGTGCTAAGGGAAAAGAACACTAGGGATGAATCTCTAGTTGTTTTAGGGTCTTTGCTAATACCTCATCCTGGTTTTTCTTAGGATAAGTTTACCATTGAAATGATCCATAGACCGAGTGTACCGATAACGCAAATAATTTTCATGTTTTTAATGAGGATCAACATTTTCTCTCTTTCTTAGAACTCAGGGATAACTTTGACCAATTGTATTTTGAAGGAAGTGATAACGTGCCTTGTGAGAGTGTGTCTTCCAATGAGGAAGGTGTCAAAGAGAAGACAGATCAAGATGGATGCATCAGGCTAAAAGGTAATAAGATCCCTAGAGGGCTAGTGAGTCTGGAGGAATTGTTTGATAAACATGATAGGTATGTCAAGTCTAAAGCTTCTAAAGGAGCCTATCAGTCTGCTGAATATGAAAATATTAACATTGGGAACTCTGTTGAACCCAAAATGGTGAACGTTGGGAAATGTTGCACATATGAGGAAAAGAAGAAGGTCGAAATATTTTGAAGAGGTACGTTGATGTATTTGCTTATTCTTATGATGATCTGAAAGCTTTTCACCAAAAGAAATGAAGCATTTCATTCCTCTCAAACCCGAGATAAAACCTTTCAAGCAAAAGCAATGACAGTATAATCCAAAGATTGCTGACACCATTTTTCAAGAGATACAGAAGTTATTGAAAGCCAAAATTATCTTCCCCATTCATCATTCAACATGGATTGCAAATATTGTACCTATTAAGAAGAAAAATGTTGAGATTCAGATTTGTGTTGATTTTAGGAATTTAAATCAAGCTTCTTTGAAGGACAATTATCCCCTACCAATGATGGACCAAGTATTGCAAGCTATCACGTGTTCTCAAAAATGTTTTCCATGCTTGATGGTTTGTCGAGAATATAATCAAGTGGAAGTTAACATACGCAGATCAGACAAGACTGCCTTTACCACTCCTTGGGGTACTTTTTCTTACAAGAGGATGCCGTTTGGCCTCATTAATGGTGGTGCCACATTTCAACGAGCTATGGATTTAGCCTTTGGAAGTCTGAAAGGAGAATGTATTGTTGTGTATCTAGATGACTTAACCGTATTTTCTAAAACCAGAGCAGATCACTTTCAGCATCTAGAAATAGTTCTCTTGAAATGCAAAGAACATGGAGTTTCCCTGAACCCCAAGAAGTATTTCTTCTGTGTCACGGAGGGCAAGTTGTTGGGACATGTTGTTTCTAGAGAAGGAATCAAGATTGATCCTGAACGAGTTCAAGCTATTCAACGATTCCTCTTCCCACAAGAAAAAAGGGAGTGCACTCCTTCTTTGGTAAGATCAACTTCCCGAGAAGATTCATCCCCGATGTTACGAGTTAACTTTGAAAATTTCCCAAATGATGAAGGAAAGTAGACGCATTTGGTTGGTCCCCTAAAGGAAAAGAAGAATTTGAAAGCATGAAGAAATCCATTGCTAAGACTCTTATTTTAGCATGTCTAGATTTTAGCAAAGATTTTATTATCTATTGCCATGCACAGAGAGTACCTTGGCTGCCGTGTTGACTCGTAAATACTCAAGATCATGAGCTCCCCATTGCATTCATGAGTTATATTTTGAAAACTCATGAGTTGAAGTATACTATGATGGAGAAACATGCTTTTACAGTGGTTAAAGATGTTAAGCAGTTTCGATTTTACATTCTTAACTCTCACTCTGTTGTGCTTGTGCTTGACACAACTATCAAGTCTATTCTTATACAGCAGGAGTTTGGAACCAAGAGAGGAAATTGGGTAGCAAAGGTTCAGGAGTATGATCTCGACATCAGACCAACAAAACTAGTTCGGGGTAAAGGCCTGTGTGAACTCATTGCCGAGGGAGCTAGTCATGAAACACCTCAGGATGAAGTTGATATCCCTATTGTTTTGTTCCTCATCTCAATAGATGAATGGTATGTTGATATTTCCCACTTTCTCACCTATGGTGAATGTTCATCTCACTTGACTGCCAAGGAGAAGAGAGCTATCAAGCTAAGGTCAGCACAGTACGTGTTATGGGAAAATGCTTTGTTCAAACGAGGAGTGGATGGAAGATTCTTGAAGTGTGTTGAAAAAGTGCAACAGAAGAAGTTGTTCTCAACTTTCCATGACCAATCTTGTGGGGGTCATTTCTCATCTCATTACTGCTCACAAAATTCTTCGTGGGGTACTATTGGCCTACTTTGTTTAAGGATGCATCAAAGTGGGTCGACAAATGTGAAGCTTGTCAAACCTTTGTGGGAAGACCAAAGTTGGCTGCTTTTCCACTCAAGCCAGTTGTGATTGAAGAACCCTTTCAACAGTGGGGTTTGGATTTCATTGGAACACTCAACCCATCTTCAAGTGCAGGACATACTCATGTGTTGACTGCCACAAATTATTTCACTAAGTGGGTAGAAGCCATCCCAGATTAAAAGTACCACTTCGTGAGGTAGTATGTAATTTTATCAAAGAAAATATCTTGATAAGGTTTGGAGTACCAAACAAGATCGTGACTGATAAAGCTTCAAATTTTTCTTCTTGCTGAGATGATGAATTTCTGCTATAGATATGGTATTTTCCTTGCTCATTCTTCTGATTACTATCCTCAAGGGAATGGACATGTAGAATCAACAAACAAAAATTTGGTGACCATTGTAAGAAAATTTGTAATGAATCTCGAGAAACCGCACAAGAAGCTCTATGATCCTCTCTCGGGAAGCTAGAATCACACCCAAAAGAGCAATTGGGATGTCTCCTTTTCAAGTAGTGTATGGTGTGGAAGCCCAACTACCAAAGGATAGGTGGAACTACCAGCTTTGCATTTGATGAAAGCTATTGAGGACACCAGTTTGATGATTCTTTGGATAAGCAGGATCATTTATCTCCATAAGCTAGATGAAGATGGATTGTAGGTTTTTGACATAATATATGCCCATCAGAGAAGGTGAAATATTTATTTGACAAAAACCAGATCCATAGAGTTCAAGGTTGGACATATTATTTTTCTATAGGAAAAAGGCATGTACCTTGTGGGAGCCATGGTAAGTTTGACTCTCTTTAGCTTGGTCCTTTCTGAATTAGGCAATTTTCTTCAGTGAAAATTCTTTCTATCTTGATTACATGGATGGATCTTCTATCCCACTTCCTTATAGTGGGCAAGATACTAAAATTGTTCAAATCCTAGGTGGATAGGAAGTCCTATGTATATTATGTACAGTGTGTGTTTGCTTTCCCTTGTCTTTGCTTTGTTGTTTGCCTTTCCTTATTTTTGGTGTGTTGCCTTCGTATTTTTTTTTGCCTTTGACTCTTTGGCCCAATGGATAAGGCACTGGTCTTCTTCCCTAGAGTTTTTCTTAATTCTTGTCTTGCCTGGTTCTTATGATCTAGTCAAGTCATCCCGTAAAGAGCCAGCTATTGTCCCCTCAAAATTCCTCTCTTTTGAAAGTTGAAAAATTTGAAAATTTTGAGTTGGCACCCTTCGCTTAGGTTTCAGTGAAGAGGAAATTTGAAAAGATAGTGAAAATGTCATTTCTTGGGGTCATTTTAAGTAACTTGTGGGTTTGTTGGACATTTTTGTCCCTCATGTCCCAAAGTTCCTTCGAATTCATGTTCCCCGATTCCCGCATCGCCCACATTGGCCAAATCAGGTTTTCTTTTCCATTTTGTCCCAAGTTCTGAAAGGCCTTCATTCACCGATCGGCCGATTTCCCTACAAGTCTTTATCTGTCGGTTTATCAGAACTTTTCGGACCATTTTTCCCAAGTTCACTCAGACTTCCTTTTCCCTGATCGCCTACACATCAGCCACATCGTGTTCTTTGCGTACTTTCAACCCATCTATCCCAAATGCATCTCGGGCCTTCTTCTTCACCTATTCCCTACATCACTCGTGATCAACCAAATCACGCCTTCACATCTCGTGTTTCGTGTCCCCGACCACCCATGCTCATTTGCCACGCATTCCCCGCATCGCCCACGCCGACTGATCGCATCTTCACGTCCCATATGTCCCAATGTCCCATGGACCGCTAGGGCTAGTTTTTTCTCGCTTTTCCCACGTCTCATCTTTTTGAGTTGGTGCAAGGTGTATTTAATGCTCATTAATGATCTTCTCTCTCCTAAATGGCTATTTAAAGGGACTACCACCTATGCATTTGTCACATTGCTCACTTGCTTTTTCTCACCCACATCCTTGCAATTGAGTCATTTGTTCATCTCCCTATATTCCTTTACATTCTCATCACGAATTTGGTTCTTGGAAGGTCATCCCTCTGTGCATTGCAAAAATGAAGATCAAGTTTCAAGGGCAGGAACATCTGTCACCTCTCGAGACCTCTGTACCTAATATTGGGGATAGTGAGGTCTAACACTTAGATTTTGGTGATTTTTGGGGCAGATTAACATGCGCCAACCCTGCTCCCATGGCCCAAATGATTAATGATAGTGAAATTCTGTATGTGGTTGGTTTTCCCATCTCTGTGCAGTTTGTCGACATTGTGCTTGCTTGCAGAGCTCATTTTAACCCAGATACCAGGGAGCTTGTTAATGTGCATGGAGAATTAATTGCTAAACTAGATGTTGCCGCCATTGTTGCTACCCTACACATTCTTGAGATCGAAGACTCCATCATTCTCACTCTTGCTCAAGCTCAGACTCTATTCGATCAAGATAGTGAAAAATACAAGGCACGAGTAGCGAAGTCATGGTTAAAGAGCCCTAAGAAAGGAGCATCCTAACTCTCCAAAGCATTATTCAGGGTTGATTTCAATGAGGAGTTGTTTTATTTCATCATTTTGATCACTCGTATCATGGGAATGCCCTCCACCAATGAATTTCATTTTTGGATGTGCCCTTTATAAATATCATCTGAGAGCAAAGCAGAACATAAATTGGGCTGAAATTATTTGTATGAATCTAACTGAGCAATTGTCAAATGTTCAACAGACTAAGAAGTTCTATATGACTTCTTATCTCATGTATACCCTAGTTGCGTCCCGGGAGTGGTTTGGTTTCACCTACATGGAGGGCAAGAAGGATGAGCCTATCTACACATACTACCCTCAGTTTACCCTCAAGGCCAACAATCACAATTTCAGAAGGGTCAATGATGCTTTCACCATGTATATTGTAAGACTCTTAGAGGGTGACACTGCTAGGAGATTTTCTGATGAAGCTATGACTCTGATAGCCAAGTATGGGGCTTTCTTCATCCAATTTAGAAGGTTCTCATACATCAGGTTAGCTTGCTTTGAAAGTACACCCCTCAAGCTCCCCATGTTTTGCAATGATAAAATGGCTCTGGTTGAGGTGTGCAGGCAACTTGATAAACTACACAGAACTTGTAGAGACAAGAAGATCATTGGTCTTCATTTCCCTATCTCCTGGGAAATTATACATGCAAAATGGCTCTAGATGCCCAAAACATAGAAAGGGCTATTGCTCCTCTCACTTTGTCCATTTCTTCAGACCCAGGACTTGTTTTGATATGAAGAAATTTATTGATCAGAACCTCATAATAACTTATCATCATAAACCAGAAACTGAGGATTACTGGGCTGATTGTGCTAATGATTTTGAATCCAAAAGGAGGCATTATGGTAGACTATCTCTACAACAAATTATAATTTCCCCGTCCTCGGGCTCATAACTAAAGTTTGGTTTGACAGAAAGTTCGTGAATTCGGAGAAGCCAGGCAGATCTTCTTCAAGAGAAACTTCCATACCACAAGGAAGGAAGTACATACACCCAGATCTTGAGGTACACGAGCAAACCCCTCGCTCTTTTTCAATAAAAGATCCTGAATCATCTTCTCCTTCTTCTTCCACTCAAATGTATCAAAAGAAGATTAAAGAGGTTAAGCAAAACCAATTGAGGAAGAATTTTTTCGGCGGTCAAATTTCCTTCAGGCCGCAGAGAACATTATTGTTTTGAGTGAAAGTGATGATGGTGAAGTGTCAAATCCTGCAAGAGCTCCTGAAATCACTATTGAAGAAGAAAAAGAGGTTCTAAGTATTGAATCTCCTAGTATAGCAGACTCCTCTGCAAAGGAAGTTCTTGAGGCCCCAAGTACTTCTCTACTGGAGGCAACAGTGGTTGATACTTTGAGTGCCATGAGTTCACTTTCTCTTGGGCCTCTTGTTCCTTCCTCTTCTTATTCTACCTTTTCCTGGGTGCAACCCTTGGTTAACAGCAAGAAGAGGAAATCTTCTTCTCATTTAAAAGGGCCAGATTTCGATGTTGTAGCAGCTTTGTTGAGTACTACTCCCCTCTCCAGCAAAGAGAATAAAGATTACTTCAAGATTAGTAATCGATGCTCGGGGCCGTGGTTCCTCGGAGGTTACAAATCCCAAAGTTGATAAAGCAGAGAAGGATCTTTTGGTCTCTAATTTGGAGCTTTCCAGGATCTCAATGGGAGGATCCACTCCTGATAGTGAAGTTCATAACCTTCAGGAAATAGTAGTTAAGGTTATTGAATGGGTTGAGAAAGGCAAGCAGACCATAGAGCAGTTGGAAGAACAGAATCAGGTTCTTTCCAACTTTATCAAATCATTGTTGGCCAAGGATAAAAATTTTGATCCAACCCCACTGGCTGCTCTCCCACCCCCATGATTCTCAGCCAGGATGAAGTTCAGAGCATCAAAGACATATACAAGTATTCAACTTATGGGAAGGTAGTGGAAGCTATGGTGGATGATATGACTATAGAAAGTTTGAACTTCATTGTGGAAGCCTTCAAAACCAATGAAAAAGTGATTAATTTGCAGTAGAAACTCTCTTCCTCAATCAAAGCCATGGATAAAGAGCTGAAGGTCTAGAGTAGTTATATTACAGATCTTCACCTAATGGGCCAAACTGATGAGAAGATCTTGTTGGTCAACAATGTATTTGATGATGCCAAGAATAACTTATCAAAGACATGGATTTTCAGCATTGAGTGGAAGATAAAGGTTCTGGAGGAAGCATTGGGAGAATTGAGGAATGTGTGGCAAAAAGGAGAATCTTTTAAAACTTGTGTCTCATCAGCCTTCAAAGATATTCACTACCATCTTCAAGATGAAACTACAGGTGTTCCCTTCTCTCTTCAGAAATCAAGGCTTAGTTCAGAACTTTTGTCAAGGATGATTTGTTTAAAGAAGAGTCATTTACTAAAGAGAAGATGGAAGACATTTGTTCCCTCCATTCAGCTATTTTTGAAGCTAATAAAGAATATCTGGAACATACTAAGTTTGATAAAGATATGGAGAAATGTCTAGGAATGTGGAATCATGCTACTCGCCAACACCACAATTCCAAGAGGCATGGAAATAGCAGAAGCATTGAAAATATTCAGGCATCGGATTCTCAAATCAGTGGGCCCTCCTCATCCATGATCGGATGTCTCTTCTTCAAGATTTTCTTTCTCTTCTTCTATTTTTAGTGCCGAGCTCCTTGTAATTTAATTAAGGACTTTGTATTATGCATTTCCTTAATTAATATTTTAATTAAAAGAAACGGTTACCAAATGTAACCAATTTGTAAGTTATATAATGAGCTCTCCTTGCCATTTCAAGGGCTAGAACTCTGATTATTTTTGAAAAGTGTAAAAGAGTCAAAAGCTATCAATACAAGAAGATTTTCCTTTCTACTTCTATCTGTGTCTATTCATTCCTTCTTATCTGTCATAAATTATTGAATCATTGATCTATTTACACTGAGAAGCTTTGTATTCTTTTTGGATGTTATCTCTAGAACTTCGTGTCTGCAAAATAACATCTAATAGTTTTAATACGAATGATTCTATTCTATATTATCCTAATTCAGAATTTATAGGGAAATATTTTGCTATCTATACTTCCCCGAAGAGTGCTATTCTACCTTTCCCCTTCCTCGCCTTTTTCTTCTTTTGTATTGATAATCTATCTTTGAGTTTAAAACAATTTCATGATATCGAGTTCCTCACCGAATTGAAAGTTGTACATTTGTGAATAGTTTTTTTGCTTTCAATAAGGGCACCGTCATCACCAAACCGGCACTATGATAATTCTTCATCGGGAACTCCTCGTGCTATGATTATTTACTAATGCATGCCTTTAGTTTGGTGGATGTAATCTGAAACAAAACAACAACATAACACAAGAATACCATCGACTATGATAATATGGAATGATGACAAATTTGAAATATCAAAGTAAATTATAATATTAACATGAAATTGTTACAATCTCACCCATGAGGTACTTCAAGTGTTATTGACTTCACTTGCCTTTCACCAAGACTATGGGAGAAACTTTACAATTACACCTCTTAATGGCTTCTTCAACACACCTTTAATCGATGGCTTCCTTCGCACACTTCCTACAATATTTCTCACTACTTCCTTCTATGCTAAATGAGGGGGTGGCCTCTCTATTTATAGAAATTCCAGGCTTATCCATCTTATTCTAAGATAGGATAAGAAATCCACTGACGAATCATATTCCTTACCTTAACTCTTATCTCGTACATGTAAGCTTATCTTTTAAGATAAGATAAACCTTATCATTTTACATGGGTTCCACATTTTTAGACTTTTTACAAATAAAATACACAAAATATTTATTACCTCACTCCTTGTCCTTATTACTAATATAATATTTCTAATTCCTAATCATGTAGACCCTACTTCTCTAATTACCCAAACTTTGACATTTTAACATTACCTACCACTTACGATAAATATTTACTTTTACAACATTCCTATTGTACTTTGGTGCTACTGTACTCCACATTATTGGTGGCACTGTCATCGATGGCGCCGTTATCTTCTATCGACGCTACTACTAATTATACTTAACAACATCCTATTCCTAATACATACATTAATAAAATAGAAATTACGAGAGGAAAATTTTAGTGTCGACATCTTCCCCTTTCCTAGCTTCTACTCCGTCCTCTGAGTAGACTTATTCTGGGTGCTTGGAAAATCTTCAACTTGTCGTGGTTGACCCATTTCATAATGGGAGTGCCATCCAATTCCTCCAATCAGTACATACCATTTTCATGCACAAACATGCTATTTATTAGGGCCCCATCCATTTTGGAAGAAATTTTACTGTCTTCTTTTTTGTATCTCGAATCATATACTAGAATTAAGTCATTCACATGAAATGGAGACCACCGGATCTTTTGATCAAAGTATTCCTTCTTCGCTTCATTTTCTTCTTATAGCTTGTATCCTTAGCTATTTCCTCATTTCCTCTAACAAATGAAGATGTACCAACCTTTATTTTATCAATCACTTTCATCCATTATTTCATTTTTCATTACTCGACCGTGGGAATATCAAACTCAATAGGAAGAATGGATCAATGCCATAAGCCAACCGAAATGGGGAGTATCCTGTTGCTGACTTTGATGTTGCCTTATATTTCCACAATGCTACATGAATCCTCTTATCCCATTTATGTACTGCAAGGCTGCATCTTTTGCTAGAATTTGACACAACACAAAAAAATTTCGTTCCACCTGTCTATTTGTGCTTGGTTTGTATGTTGTTGCCTTCCTGTGCTTAATAGAAAACTTATTGACTAGGGCTTCTACCACCTCAAAGCAATGAAGTGACTTCCTTGATCTCACAATTTCTAATGGACAACCAAATCTGGTGACAATGCGTTCATATATGAACCTTGCCACTTCATCCATGGAAGTTGTTTTCAATGGCCTAGCTTCAACCCACTTGGTCAAATAATCTGTGGCAACTACAATATACTTATTTTGGCGTGAGGTAGTTGGAAGTGGACCTACAATGTCTATTCCCCACTTTTCAAAGGGACCAAGTGGAAGAATAGGGCATAATGGAGCTGATGAAGTCTTACGGTTACCATGTGTTTGACAAATATCACATGTCTTACAATAATTATAACAATCTTTAAAAAGAGTAGGCCAGTGATAACCTGCATCCAAGATCCTTCTTGTTGTAAGTTGTTCGAGAAGTGCCTCCACATGTACCATTGTGGAATTCTTCTAGCAGCCCTTCCCTTGATCACATCCAACCGCCTCAGACTTGTCCATCGTGTCCTATTCGAAATAATACTCCATGCGTAATAGAATATGGACGACTGGATTGAGTAATCTTTCTCTTAGTCTTTGCATTGGCACCATCAGAAACTTGAATTAATTCGGATAATTCCAAATATCTATGTATTCACTAGGGATTGTGTCAAGGATAACAATGCTTTGCATCGGGAAATCATCATCATCACAAGATGATCCTAAACCATCATAGGCTCGAGAGATTGCATCTGCATTGACATGTTTCTTTCCCCGGCCTATCTATAATATCAAATTCAAATTCTTTTAGCAAAATTATCCATCTTGCTATCCTCCCCGATGGGTTAGGCTTATTTATAATATATTGTAGAGCCCGATGATCTGCTACAACTAGAAATTTTTTCCTAGCAAGTAATTTCTAAACTTCTTACAAAGAAAATGATAGCCAGAGCCTCTTTTTTCGCTGATGATAATTTACCTCAAGACTGCTCATTTGTCTGCTCTCAAAGTAAATTGGATGTTCATTCCCATTTTCATCCTTTTGGCTCAAAGTACTTCCTAGTGTTGCATCCGAGGCATCAAGTACACAATGAATGGCTTGCTCCACCTGATTCTTTAAAACAGTGAAGACACTAGGCTTCCTTCAGCTTGTCCAAAAGCTTCATGCGCCTTATTTCTGGTTCATAAGTAACATCCTTCTTCAAGAATCGGTTAGTGGTGTGCAATCTTTGAGAAATTCTTGATGAACCTTCTATAGTAACCCACATGGCCTAAAAATGATCTCAACTTACTTCTATTCATAGGAAATGGTAAATCTTTGATTTTGAAACTTTATCGTGATCGCACTAATACCATCTCTGATACAACATGCCCTAACAAAACGCCTTTTAGAACATCCAAAGACACACTTTGTAGGGTGTAGTGAGGCTTGTGCTTCATCTAACCTTTGAAATGTTGTCTCCATTTGGTGCGGAGTGGTCCAACTTACTCCCATAGATGCAAAATCATCCGTAAATACTCATGAAGGTCCCAATGTAGGGTTCGAACACCCTATTCATCAAACACTGGAATGTTGCTTTGAGCATTACACAACCCAAAAGGCATAACTCTATAAGCAAATGTTCCCCAAGGAGTGGTGAACATGGTCTTCACTGATATTTCTCTTCTATACGAACTTGGTTGTGGCCGCTTATATCCATCAAAGAAACTATAAGCACTCTGGCCAAACTACTTCGCCCAAGATCTGATCTCAAAATGGAAGAGGGTAATGATCCTTCTTTGTTGCCTTATTGAGCTTCCTGTAATCAACACAAATGCGTAGCTTCCCATTATTTTTTATTGAGATCACAATGGGAGAAACCCGTTCTCAATTCTCCACAACAAATATGAATCCCGCATCAAGCAACTTATCTATTTATTTTTTACAGCCTTGAAAAATTAGGATTCATTCTATATGGCATTTGCTTTATGGGCTTAGCACCATCTACCAGCTCAATAGAATGTTCTACCCAACTTACTCGACGGAGTTCCTTGTAATCAAAAGTGAATAGGTGTATGTACCTTCGAAAGAGCCGGAGGTAGGATTCCTTCTCAATCTCCATCACAAAGATCACCAATCTTTATTTGTTGAGACGATCATCAACTTCTTCTTCGATAATTTTATGGGGTCATGAGTTGGTGTGACTGGAAGGATATCCATGACTCAAACATCAACCTCACTTTCTTCATCTTCGTGTCCACTTCACCGGGTACTAGAGTAATCGAGAGGATGTCCAATCATCGCTTTATCACTTGAATCCACGTGTTCTCGCTTTATGATGTCGAGGATCACGTTTATCTTCACCCTCTCTCTACCACGTCCAAGTGTCATGAAGCCTTCATTCCAAAGATTTTCTTGCATGAACTCTCCTTAGTCATGGTCTTCCCAAGCATTGGGTACACAACAAGTACCATTTTTCATCACCCGAAAGTTTACCACACATACAACACCCATAATAGATATTGCCACATTTGAAACTACACCTTCTGGTTTAGTTTTTCCTTTATTTAATGACCTTAACATAAGTGTTGAAGGGCGATCAATTTTTAAACCCAACATATTCATTATAGACTCGGTCATTACATTAACTGCAGCACCTCCATCAACTAAGACATCATGAATTGAAATACCATTACATAATACCTCAGCTTGTGGAGAATATGGATCTTCCTCTACCTCCAAAACAGGGACCTCAACCTCCTTTCTTCGTCGAGCATTGAGTCCACTTCAGCCTCCCGCCTCTTCTCCAAAGACATAGCCAAGAGTTGACCATATGTAATATTTGCAGTGCCTTTTGGATGAGATCTTCCAAGATGGAGTATGGTCCTTGCTCCTGTGAAATCAGAAAATCCTGCACACCCAACTTTCTTCTCCTATGTTTCTTACTAGTTTCTCCTTTCATCTTCTTAGGATCATTTCCATCTTGATTATCTTTTTCTTTCTTTCTTTTTGTTATAAACACATCTACTTCATTATTTCTGCTCTTATCTACTACATCAAAAGAATTCACAGGTGCTTTTCCTTTATCATTATCTCCTTTACTAGATGTAGAAGCTCTATCTGGACAATTATACTTATAATGACCCTTTTTATAACAACCATAACATACAACTTCAGAAATATTTCTTTTTGGACCTCTATCTCCTCCCTGAGAACTAAATTCTTTTCCTTGAAGAAGATTAATAGTTAACTGACCCATCTTTTTGAGCAGATCTTCATACTCAGTAGATGTACTAGGAGAAATATTTGTGCTCACCGGGAGTGGTTGTGGATTCTAGACCAAAGGTGCTGGTGTAGGCTCTACTTTAGCAACAATTTCTTTGGGCTCCTCTTCCATGCTTTCTTCTTGCCTTCTTAATCTCCTTTGCTTGTTCAATGGTAGTCAAGGCGGTCATACTTCACTCGTTGTCTGATCTCTGGCTTCATCCCAAGAATGAAGTGCTTACATAGGAGATTATCCACGCCATTCATCAACCCATCCGCTAATCCTTCCTTCCGGATCTGGCATCGAGCTTCCTCCTTAGCTCTAGAACACGAGCATGATAATCCCTTATCTTCTCCTTCTCTCCTTGGGATAGCTTTGTGATCTCGATCATGAGATCTCGCATATTTCATTGTTCACCAAATTCTTCAAGAAAACTTTCAGCTTAATAAATCCCATGAATTTTTCACATTATCACCTAGTGTTTCAAACCACCTAAGTGTTGAACCATCCAAAAAGGTAGGAAAAATTCAGTCCATTGTTCCTCTTATGAGGCCATTACAAATACAAGATCGTTTAAACTCTTGAATGAAAGAAGAAGCATCTTCATTAGATTGAGCTGAAAAAACAGGAATCTTTCCCATTTTCAAAAGTAACCACCGTGAAATACCAACCCACAAGTACAATCAACAAGACTTATGTGCACAAATAATTGGAATCACTATACTAGAAAGTGACTTTACACCTTTCTACAATAAAATAGAAATGACCATGGTAAACTATGGTAAAACTTGACTTACTGCGGTAAAAACTAACTTTACTGTGGTAAACACTATTCACGGTAAAAAGTGAAGTTACTACGGTAAATACTATTCACGGTAAAAAGTGACTTTACTGCGGTAAATACTATTCCCAGCAAAAATGACTTTACCATGGTAACTACTATTCATGGCAAAAATGACTTTACCATGGTAACTACTATGCACAGTAAAAACAAGGTTACCCTCCAATTGATTTTTGACTAAGTGGGAATATCTCTCCAGAAAATCCACCAACGAGGAATGGTCCCAAAGAACGGAACCAAAATGTCATCACCAATCCGGCACTATGATAATTCTTCACCGGAACTCCTCGTGCTATGATTATTTACTAATGCACAGCCTTTAGTTTGGTGGATGTAATCTGGAAACAAAACAACAACATAACACAAGAATACCATCGACTATGATAAGATGGAATGATGACAAATCTGAAATATCAAAGTAAATTATAATATTAACATGAAATTGTTACAATCTCACCCATGAGGTACTTCAAGTGTTATTGACTTCACTTGCCTTTCACCAAGACTATGGGAGAAACTTTACAATTACACCTCTTAATGGCTTCTTCAACACACCTTTAACTGATGGCTTCCTTCGCACACTTCCTACAATATTTCTCACTACTTCCTTCTATGCTAAATGAGGGGGGTGGCCTCTCTATTTATAGAACTTCCAAAGCTTATCCATCTTATCTCTAAGATAGGATAAGAAATCCACTCGACGAATCATATTCCTTACCTTAACTCTTATCTCGTACATGTAAGCTTATCTTTTAAGATAAGATAAACCTTATCATTTTACATGGGTTCCACATTTTTAGACTTTTTACAAATAAAATACACAAAATATTTATGACCTCACTCCTTGTCCTTATTACTAATATAAATTTCTAATTCCTAATCATGTAGACCCTACTTCTCTAATTACACAAACTTTGACATTTTAACATTACCGGACCACTTACGACAAATATTTACTTTTTACAACATTCCTATTGTACTTTGACTGCTATCGTACTCCACATTATCATGGCGGCACCATCCGACGGCACCATATCTTCTATCGACGCTACTACTAATTATACTTAACAACATCCTATTCTTAATACATACATTAATAAAATAGAAATTACGGAGGAAAATTTTAGTGTCGACAACACCTCTCCCATCAAAGAGGAGGGACTTTCATCCCTAATTGTTGCTTTCATTAAGTCCTATTTTGTCAACCAACACTATTCAATTGTTTTTGAAATAGCTAAAAGGTGTTATTACATTTTTGTCATGTTTTTTTTCATTTATTTTTTAAGACTATATTCAATGGATAAGTAGGTGAATCAATAATCAAAATTGGCATGTAATGTCGATAGTTTGTGTTTAGGTTTATTAATATATTTTTGTTAATTTGGTATATAATGAAGATGATAAGGAGTGTAATGATGAGTCCTGACTATATTAATTTGATCATACTGATAAACGTAATATTATTTTTGTGACAATTGGAGTCATTATCAATGCTACAAACTAAATCCTATGTTTAAGTAATTTCTTTCTAATCAACATATATAGCAACCTTACCAACCTTGTTGTGACAATTCAATGCTTTTATCGAAGGCCATGTGTTTCTTCTAAGGTTTGTGTTCTGTGCTATAAGGAGAACCTATGTTGATCATGATCATGAGCGATGCCAAGAAAAGAAAATTAAGGATTGCAAACTTACAATGCCATATCGATTGAAGGTGTAACGAAACATGTATTTACCAAAAAAATTAAAGATTGAGCCATGAATAATACATAACACTTGAAAGTGATTAGGCTCATAAGTAAGTATCAAGAAATAATATTTCTGATAGAGTATTCCTGTGAAGGAGGATGCCTAAGGTTGAGCTAGCTTTGGAATGAAAAATGCAATATCAAACCTGCAAGGGAACTTGAGCATTAAGTGTCAGACTTGTGTAGAAGCATGAATGCGAGGAAAACAATTTGTTTGAGTGTCCCAAATATGTCACAAGAACACAGGCCTATGAGGCCAAGACGAATCCAATATAATGACCAAGTCATCACAAAAGAAGCAAAGATTGTGGCATGATGCACGACAAAGTGATCCCATGTTTGAACAAGCGAAACATCAAACTTGGTGTAGTGTGAAACATAAATAACTTGAAGCTTGACCCCTTTGTGTGGGTCATTCTGCTTTTCCTTTGAAGGTGCTCAACCTTTGTACCATTCACCTTTGGGTGGCCAAGTTTATGCAACATCATTTCTATTGGCTAATTAATATATAGAATTCTCGTCGATCTATCTAAGTTCGTCATATTTCACTTTGATATAACATCTCTACTTCATGTTATACCTCATATAAGAGTATCGCTCAATGCTTAATTAATACAAACAATGCAAGACAATAGTTTTGAAGTTTGATTTCAAAGAATAAAGAAAACCCCTCATAAAAATTGTGAATACACTAGGGAACCCGCCTGAATTGCCTAAAAAGATACAATAGTGAATGTGATATTTTCTATTGGAAGGGGGAAGATATTGTGATTGGTGACATGCATCACAACTTGCAAGGTTGTGGGAGGATACATAGATCAAGAACTTGAATGGTTGGCATGTGCGATAGAAATTATCCACACCACCTCACGTATACTAGATGACTTCCCCTGCATGTACAATGACTCAATGTGTTGGGCATGCCCTTCCACCCACATCATCTTCAATGATCTCATAGCCATACACACAAACAACATGCTCTTTGGCCTTGTCATTAACCACATTGTCGAGGGCAGATGTTTTCTTAGATGGCAAGTTTGCTTCACGGTGTTCCCCTTATAAGGGTGTCACTCAATGTTATACTATACTTTGCATTTTTGTTAGTACTAGGGAATGTGTGCACGTGTGCGTGTGCACGCATGCACGTGTGCATATGTGTGTGTGTGTTTTGTGTTTGTTTAAAACATTGGGTTGATGGTAAATATTACAAAAATGTTTCCCTTTATAAATCTTTGAGTAATGTTAAAGAGTTAATTTTGTTAATATTACTCTAAGCATTTTCTCGGAGAGTTTTTTTCATTGGTCAGTGTGTCGAGTTAATGTCCCCTATTCCTATGTAACCGAGCTATATTTTATTTTAATAATATTTAAAGTTATAGAGTTCATTGTGACCCTTACAATATATGATGAAATTTAATCTTCATATACATTTTTTTAGTTTTGAAGTATATTCTATTTTCATTTCAATTACAGATTTTATTTTTTGTATTTACTCAATGCTTACAAAAAAGTAACTGTAGTAATCCCACAAAGTTGTAATACATCTGTTATCCAAATAACTCTCTTAGTTATTTGGGTAACTTGTATACATATTTTGGCTCTTAGCTATTCATTTTCAAAGTTGTGCGCGCTCAAGTTCACTCAGCACATTCACTTGGTCGCAGTTTCCCTATGCGTCCCCTTTCTTTTCCTCGCACGCCCTGGCATGCTTTCCCTTCTTCCCTTCCTTTTTATTTTCCTATCTCCATCTTCCCCTTGCGCGCATCTCTCGCATATCTGCTTTCTTCCTAGCAGCTATTCATCCTGTGCGCGCCTCACACTTGCTCTAATCAACCAAGTCCCTGGCCCTCTTGCGCGTTGCACCCATTACTTTGTAATAGTTGTGCCTTGACCATGTGTTCTTCACTCACCTAGTTTTCCTCATTTCCCCACACATGTCATGCACTCTTTCCTCTGTGCCTTCCTCTATTTCCTTCCTTTGTGTCCCCTTTTTTGCACCCTTTTGTGTCAAGTTATCTTCACACATGCTTGAGTGTGTCACGCACAACTAGTCAAAGCGTGCCAATAAGGTGCCGAATCCTTGCAACAAATCAAGTAAGTGAAACGTGGCAGAAACGAAAAAAATTTGCACATTTGACCATCTTTTTATCTAGTTTGCATGCGTCATGTGTCTTGTGTGCGCCTTGATAACTCTAAAAAACTTTTGAAAGATGTATCTTCACAAGCAGAGCTCCAATCGGCACATGCCTGGACTTGTCATGGATAGTTTCGACATCAACTATAGTGTTGGATATTCAAATTCAAATTCTTGATGGATATGGTAGGTGAGAAATGGGAAAACGTCTCTCTGAGCATTGATGAGCATATTTGAGAACTTGTACATAAAAATGAGCATCATGAGTTTTGTATGCATTAAATATGTGGAAAATAACCTTTTGAAAGTTATGGGAACTATGTTAAGGCAGAAATATTCAAACTAAGAGTGTTGTTATAAGTTGAATCATAAATGAAATTAAGAATATGTGGGGTGAGAAGGGGAATTTATCATCTTATGATAAATGTAACTAGGATGTAACCATGGTAATAACATATTGTGGAATTGCCAATCCTTGGGTCCCTTTTGTGGTTGGATCATTTCTAGTAATTGAGCACGCCTTAGTTTTTCTAAGCATGATATGCCAGCGTGATGGTGGAGAAAACGTGTGCGTAACTAATGTAAGAATGGTGCACACATAAGATAAGAAGAGTACTAGATCACAATAACGAGATATTTCAATATATGTGTAAAGAAAACTAAAATATTTTTGCATTACAAGTTATGTGCTTAAGAGTTAAAATTTCACACGTTGAAAAATACAAATACAAATATAAAACGTATAGAACTAACCATCTTTTCCTCGACAACATGAACGGTCATCAACATCTATTTATTTTGTACTTTATTTTGTTCATAGTAGATATTTGTTTTGTACTCAATTTTTGTTGTTGACATGCTCTCAACTTCCATGCTCTTTCTCTTACAAAAAAAAAGCTTAGAATTACGTAAGAATAATTGTAAAACTTATGACAACTTGTTGGTCCGAAAATCTGTTGGGTGGGCAGATCTATGGATAGACAGGCCAACAGTGTGGGCATAGCCCTCTTTGAGACAAAGAAAGAGAAACTAGTTTATTGTTATTCTACCAAAGAATCATGCAGAAGTCTCACAATATTCTCGCCTTTAGGGTTTGGGATCTCATCCCGGTAGAGTTAGTTATGACGAAGAATAGAAAGGAATGAAGGAAGGAATAGAAGAAAGATGGATCTGAAGGGAGAAAAGAAATGAATTCTAAAGTAGAAAGGTCGAGGGTTTATTTTTGGGCCGGTAGTAGGCAGAGTCAAACTTACTCACATAAACAAATAAAGCAATACTTGATAAACAAAATGACAAAAGTAGATATGAATCTAATAGAATAAACACACAGAGATCTAATGTAAGAAAGATCTAATACAAATAACACATGTATTCAAAGCACAAAGTATCAATATTTGTATTAATGTTTTCTTTTGTTACAAGAAAGCTCAAAGTCTTTCTCTCCTCACTTTTATTTTTCATACAAGATTTTCCATATGGAATACAACAAGTATTCCAAGTATTTATAGAAAGAGAAGGAGAAAGAAGACGAAAAGAAACCAACCACTATTTACAAAATATCTACAAAATATCTAAAAATTCAAAAGTTGACTTTGGGCAAGTTGGTGGATGGCAACATCCCATGGTGCAACATGGATGATGTCATCATAAATGCCAACATACTTTTTAAATATTTTACAAAAATGATCAACGCATTCCAGAAAGGAGAAACTACTCTTCATCTTTGTAAATGGGCGCACTTATCAGCATGTCGACACCACATTGTCAGTGCCTTTGGTGCAACTTTTTGCATGTCAGCACGACAATGTCAGCGCCTTTGGCGCAACTTTTTGCATGTCAGCACGACAATGTCAACACCTTTGTAAATGGCCAAAAACGGCTAAGTCTTGAAACAACTTGATTTTTCGAAAGGGAGTTTTGGGCTATTGCGAACGTTATTAGAGTTCTTCAGGGGACCAAACAGAATTTTTGGTATGGTTACCTATAAATTGCCCTTGTCAATTTTGTAGGATAACAAATTTGACTCTTTCTGGGACTATCTTTGAGTGAAGCTTAAGGGTAGAGAATCCTAGTTTTTCATGTGCCTATCCATTGGGTTACAGATTCAAAAACAAGGGTGACCAAAAGGGAAGAAAGGGAACACACAACAAACAAAAAGCAAACACACAACAAAAGAAAATTGTACAAAGAAGAGAGAAAGCTCTACTTCCTTAATATTTTGAGATATTTCTGCTATAGGGAAGCGGAGCTCAGCCCATCCAGATATGAGAGATAGAAGTTATTCACTCCATTGAACTACTTGATCTTGAAAGGCCCCTCTATAGAGAGTTGAATTTTATGTGCATGCCGTTTAGCTTTCTTCGCTTGTCCCATAAAAGGACGAGATCTCCCACCGAAATCCCTCTGCTTATCGCTTTTATCAAACAGGTCTCTTGACTTGATTACGATGTTCGGCGATCCTGTGACCACTCTTACTCTCTTTTATTCAAGTTCATGTAGATACATGATCCTCTTTTCAAAAGAATTGGAAAGTCTCATCTTCAATTGCTCGTGCTGCGTGGGGCCAAAATTTCCACGTAAATGGGAAGTTCACATCGATTCCATATAGTACTTGAAAAGGTGACATACCGAGAGACCTCTTTGGAGTAATATGGTATGCCCACAAAGCATCATATAATGACTAGAGCCAGACCCCGATTCTCATCGACTAGCTTCCATATGATAGTCACTAGGTTCTTATTACTGGATTCTGCCTGACCATTTCTCTGGGGTAATAATCCGAGGCATGGGCCAAGGTTATCCCGTATTCATAGCAAAACCAATAACTTCCCATGAGGAGAAGTTGGAAGCATTATCAACAATGATCTTGTGTGGGATGCCAAACCTCATGATGATATTTTCTTTGATGAAGTTGCAAACAACTTCGGAGGTGGCATTCTTAACAGGTATGGCCTCCACCCATTTGGTGAAGTAATCTGTTATTGTTAGGACATAAATATATGCGGCACTTGATTAGGGATGTAGTGCTCCATTGAAGTCAATTCCCATTGCACGAATGGTTCGTTAATAATGACGGGGCTTGAGGGGAAAAGCAACCAATTTTGGCTTGCCAACAAACTGTTGCAGAGCTCACATTTTACTACCCGTGGTCGTATCCTCGAAATAGTGTTGGCGAATATCTCGCCTCGGATGATCTTATGTGCTATCATGAATGAGGAGAAGTGACGCCCGTAGGCCGAGTTATGAAAACTTTCAAGCAATTTGATCTTGCGGTTTTTTTCAATGCATCGCAAGAAGATGCCATCAATACCATGCACTTGTATAAACGATCATCCCATATGACATATCTAGTTGCCTAAGCTTTATGGTCTACTTCTCCTTTGAAGCTAGATGAGTTGGACACTCACCGTAAGTGAGAAATAAAGAAATGTCTGAATACCATTCATCGCTAGTCGCACGAATAGATCCATAGGTAGAGAATCAGCTTTCTCCAGGTGGCCTTGCTTAAATCGATGCATTCATCTTTCTCTTTAGGGACCTCTCGAATCTTTGTTTTCAGCCATAAGATGACATAGGTCCTTGCCTCTTACCATTTGGTTGGTTTTATGTCTAGATCATACTCTTGGACCTTTGCGATCCAATTCCTCGTAAGCTTCCTAACTCCCGTTGACTTAGAATAGACTTGATCTTGCATGTCGAGTGAACTAGCACTACCGTATGAGAGTTTAGGATGTAGTACCGAGAAATTCTTGACTGCTTTGACAACGGTGAAGGCATACTTTTCTAATCGAGACATCTTTAATTCATGAGGCTTGAGAGGAGAGCTCATGAACGTGATTGGAGATTCAACATCGTCGAGTTCTTTTGCATTAAGATAGCCGATACAAGATGCGCAGATGCATAACTATACATGATAAAATATTTGGAGAAGTCGGGACATACCGGGATGGGTGCATGAGCAACGGAGGATTTTATATCCTCGAATGACGCCTTCCTTCTTCACTCCAACGGAAAGTTTTTTTATCCTTTCATCATATTTGATATATGATGAGTCTTTTCAAATAAGTCGGTAATAAAGCGTCTCCGAGAAAATTCACTTTTCCGAAGAAAGAGTGAACACCGGTCTTTCTTGTGGGCAAGGTAAGGCTCAATAGCCTTAACCCTTTCGACATCTATCTTTGTTCCTTCCTTCTTGACTACGTGTCCCAAAGAACTTTCCTTCATGACCCCAAAATGAGACTTTTTTTGGATTTAGGAAAATCCCATGTTCTCGAAATCTAATCAATACTTGCTCTAAATGATCACAATGATCACTTCACTTTTTAGAGAACACAGCTTAAGTCATCTAGATAGACTATGATGACCTTTCCCATCATACCTTTGAACGTGAAGTCCATTGCTCACCAAAGGTGGCACCGAGCGTTGGTCAAGCCAAAACGCATCCTGTTGTAGGTGAATGTGCCCCGTGAGTAGTGAATGCTGTTTTGAATTGGTCTTGAGTGAGACCTCAATCTGATTATATCTCGAAAACCATCAAGCATGGAAAACATCTCTCAACCGATTCACCCACGTAACCCGATCCATTATGGGCAGCGGGTAGTTGTCCTTCAAGGACGCCTGATTCAGAGTTGCCAAAATCTATGCATATGCATATCTCGCCATTCTTCTTTCATACTGGTATGATGTTTGTGACCAAGTACTGTGATGGATAGGAAAGATAATCCTCACATCCAACATCTTCTTGTATTTTCACTTAGATGGTACCCGAAATCTTGGGATTGTAATGTCTCTGTTTCTTACGAAAGGGTTTGACATCATCTTTTAACGAGATGTCATGTTGAACATCCTTAGGCTTGAATGACTTTAATCACTATAGGACCATGCCAATACGTCCATATATTTCTTCAGCAATTTGACAAACCTTTGCTTTTCCTCGAGTGTACAACACTTCTCAATGTTCATAAACTGCGGATGTTCCATAGAACCTCGTTGACCGAATCGGTTTACGGAGAGGAGTTAAGGTCATCTTGCCGCTTCTTCTTGAAAAAATGATCATGTTTGTCAAACAATCGTTCTAGAGAGACTAAACCCTTTGGAATTTTATTTCCCTTGAGCTAACATATGCCATCACCTTCTTTTGATTTGTTTGCTTGACCAGTGACAGATTCACGGCATGTAGAAGTGGATCCCTCAAAATGAAGCTCTTTGAAGTTATCAACTTTTTCTAGAAAAGCAATAAGCTAATTGTCATCGTTAAATACCTGCCAATCTTTGAGAATTATCCGCACGCTAAGGCGGAAGACTACCTCAATGGTATATGTGTCTGTTTTCAACCCTGGGTGAGGGAGCATAAGGGATGCTTTGAGACGGCCAATGAATCACCATATCATTTTGAGCTTTTGGAATGGCTTTTATCGAAAGCATCAAATTCCTCAATGTTGTCCCATACTATGCATTGTGGTAGTGCCTGAGTCTGTCATTTTTCACTTGGTACACCCCTTTTACCTGGTTGACGATTAGTTCAACATCACCTTGTACTTTTAGGTTCTTGATTCCTCTTTCTTTTGCGAGCTTGTATACCGAGTAACAAATATTCATACTCGTAGTATTGTTTGTATTGAAAAAGCGTAATTTGAAAGAAAGAGGGAAAATCTCTTCTTCGGGAGATATCGGACGGCTCACAGTGCCACATCCACTTGCTGCACAACCGCCATCAAACCGCAAAGGTCCATATCTTGTTAGAGGATTAGGGCTTTGGGGTCGTTAGAGTTGGTGACTGTACAGTACTTCTTTTTGTGATTCAAATGTTCGCATTACACCCTTGACAGGATTTTGGCTTTGGACCACCCATATGAATTTCTCCACCAACTTCTCTTGTAAAAGCTTCTTCCTAGTAAAATTCCATATCTTTGTTGGGATATCGCAACGAGGATGGTCATCTTCACTCTTTTCTCTGGAACGCCGCAATGCGAACTATGCGTCTTTTGATTCGACCATCAATGGAACCTATTTAGTTTCCATGGAGTAACATCTATCGAAAGGCTTGGTAAGAGTGAGGCCTAAAGCATGGGTGACCTTTTCCGCATGACATTATCGGAAGCCCCAGAATCAATTATGCAGTTGTTTAGCTTGTGACCATTGATTAGGAGGGAGAGATAAAAAGGTTCTATTTTTCCCGATGCACGAAGTCTAGGCAACATTTATGCGAGATGCAGGAGGAGTGGAAAGGATTCCTTTAGGGGAGACATGAGAGGGTACGACAGCTTGGATTTGGATATATTCAATTAATCCTACAAGTTTTTCAGTGGTTAGGGGATCAAGATACTCAAATTTGCTTGAGACATTTGAATCTTGGTCTTTTTAGTGTGATAGATTATGTTGAATGTGACCAAGGGTTACGTTGACGAAGGAATGAGTCCCTCATTTTGCGATGGTAGAGGCGGTTGCTAGTCTTTATGGAAACAGGAGAAGGTTGACTTGGAAGAGAGATGGGAGGAAAATATTTCTTTGTAAAAGACTTAATAGGAGGTTGAGCAGGAAGAGGATTACCTCTTTTAGCAATGGTTGGAGGCGTGTTTGACACAGCCTTCTCTTTTTGTATCCTAGTAGTAACTTCTGCTTCTTTTCCTTGAGAGCGGGTGAAAACAACATATGATTGTCTGCTTACATACCCTTGGGTACCCTCTTCTTCATCAGATTCCTCATCTTCAAATTCCATATACCCGATTATAGAGTCGCCAGTCGGTTCACCGACATCTTGATCATCTTCGCCTTGCGACAAAGGTTCTTCATAAATTTGCTCCTCTTCTTCGATCTCAACCAGGGCATTGACCGGAGGAGCCTCAAGTGCCAACCGTGGAGTAGCTATAGGAAAACGCGGCCTTTGTGGGGCATTGTTGGGAGTGAAGTTTCTCTGTGGGATATCCCGGTACGGAGTGGAGGACGAAGCTTGAGCTAATTGCTTTTTTAATGCGAGCAAGTCGTTTTCCATTTTCTGGAATGCCGGATCTGACGAAGTGGCTTGAGAAGGAGTTAAAGCCTTAGGCTTGGTCGGCTCTCATTTTAACTCACCAGATATAAGTAGGTTGTCTTATATTTGAATGGCCGTAGCTTGAGTGAGGACTAAGGTGGTAATTTGTTCTTGTAAGAGTAAGAAACTTACTCTTGAGCTCATGGCATTCACAAAGAAACACTTTTGATTTTTTGGTGTTGGCGGCATAGCAGTGTGGCACACAAGTTAATCGGTGAATTGAAACAAGTGATAAAATCACCCATGGTTTCATTGGCTTCCTTCTTTAAGTGAGTGATCTTTCATAGTAACACAAATGCATCTTCTCGAAGGCTTATACCAGTCTTCAAACACGAGTTCATAATGTGGCCCAACCGGTGATAGATCTGGATGGAAAATGTTGGAACCACTCTGCTGCGGGTCCTTGCAAGGTTTCTAAAAAGAGGCGTACTGACACATCTTTATGGGTCACATCTAGGATGTTGCATGACATAATAAATGCGAGATATATGTGAATATGTGCTTTGGTTTCCACTCCCATCAAATCTCTGGAAATTCTTGCGGTTTTCATGAGGGAGTGCATGAATAGGATGCAATGCAAGAGGGCCCATAGTGTTTCCCCATGGTACTTCGCCATTTGAAAAGTCTTTGGAAAGAGGACGCCTTGAGTCGAAGAGCGATTCTGGCTGAGTAATAGAGCACCGTAAAGAGATGTGGAGGCTCCTTGTGAAAACCGGTTCTTTCGTGGAGGCGAGGCACTTCACGGTTGAACGATTAGCTGAACTCGCGATGGGAAGTGCGTTGGTGTAATACTAAAGTTGTTCCTTTGAAGTAGATCGAAAATAGGATCAACTTCTCCACGGATTTCCTTCTCCCGAGTAAATGGTTCACCCGTCGCTGTATCTATTCCGATCTGCAGTGATTTTAGAGCAAATTTATAAAAACTCTTTTTGTTTATACTTGCTGATTTTCTGATTTTTCTGACAAAAATCAGTAGCATGTACTTTTCCAAATATTTAATTTTATCCCTCTTTTGAAAATTGAATGCGATTTAATGACAAATATTAACGAGGATAAAATGATGGTTAACTTAGTAAGCTGATTTTCGGATCTTAGATTTGATTTTTTGCAAGGGTTTGAAAATATTTGTAAAAATATCAAGATCTCAGATCTACGGAAGTATACGGGTTTCTATACAAACTCAACGAACTAAAGGTTTCTAACTGGTCCGAGGATATATGGATCTCTTAAGAAAAATTTCATTTTGGATCACTTTTGCAAAAATTTAGATTTTAAATAAAAATTTAAGATTTGCAAACATGTAGTGATTTTTACAGTTTATCTATTTTCTTAGTCACCGCAAGCAGCCTTAAAAATTGTTAGTGTCTTTTAGTTGACATAAAACCAACATAGATCTCGGTTCGATCCCGGTGGAGTCACCAAAAACTATTGGTCTAAAAATGCATCTGAGGGGGCGAGATCTATGGATAGACAGGCCAACAATGTGCAGGGCATAGCCTCTCTTTGAGACAACAAAGCGAAACTAGTTTATTGTTATTCTACCAACAGAATCAATGTATCGAGTCTTATAGTATTCTCGCCTTGAGGGTTTGAGATCTCGTCCCAGAGAGTTAGTTCCGACAAAGAATGAAAGGAATGAAGGAAGGAATAGAAGAAAGATGGATTTGAAGGAGAAAAGAAATGAATTCTAAAGTAGAAAGGTCGAGGGTTTATTTTTGGGCCGGTAGTAGTACAGAGAGTCAAACTTACTCACATAAACAAATAAAGCAATACTTGATAAACAAAATGACAAAAGTAGATATGAATCTAATAGAATAAACACACAGATCTGATGTAAGAAAGATCTAATGCAAATAACACATGTATTCAACACAAAGTCTCAATATTTGTATTAATGTTTTCTTTTGTTACAAGAAAGCTCAAAGTCTTTCTCTCCTCACTTCTATTTTTCATATAGTATTGTCCATACGAATACAACAAGTATTCCAAGTAGTTATAGAAAGAGAAGGAGAAAGAAGACGAAAAGAAACCAACCACTATTTATAAAATATCTAAAAAGTCAAAAGTTGGCTTTGGGCAAGTTGGTGGATGGCAACATCCCATGGTGCAACATGGATGATGTCATCGTAAATACCAACATACTTTTTAAATATTTTACAAAAAATGCTCAACGCATTCCATAAAGGAGAAACATTGTCAGCGCCTTTGTAAATGGACACACTTATCAACATGTCGACACCACATTGTCAGCGCCTTTGGCGCAAATTTTTGCATGTCAGCACGAAAATGTGAGCACCTTTGGCGCAACTTTTTGCATGTCAAGACCTTTGTAAATGGCCAAAAATGGCTAAGTCTTGAAACAACTTGATTTTTCGAAAGGGAGTTTTGGGCTATTGCGAACATTATCAGAGTTCTTCAGGGGACCAAAATAGAATTTTGGTATGGTTACCTGCAAATTGCCCTTGACAATTTTGCAGGATAACACAATTGGGCTTTTTTTTACCTACCTCTTTTGTACTCAATCAATTTTGGAGAGATATTAAACACTATAGTCTTCCATAAAAAAATTCTTACATGAAAATTTTGAGAGATTCTTTCAACACACTCTCATCTTCCATGAACTTTCTTTTACAACAAGAAAGTTGAAGAGATTAAACACTCTATCATATTCCACACAAAAATTCTTGTAAGAAATTTTTGAGAGATATTAGATACACTCTCATGTTCCATGAACTTTCTTTTTATAAAGATAAGTTGAATAGATATTAGAGAGTATCTCATCTTCCACTAACTTTCTCTTACAAGAAGAAAAGCTGAGAAAATATTATTCTCTCACCTTCCACAAACTTCTTCTTGCAAAAAGAAAAATTGAAAAGCTATTAGAGAATGTTCCATCTTCCACAAACTTTCCTTTAAAAAAAGAAAATTTGAGAAGATCTTTAACTCTCTCATCTTCCACAAATTTTCTTAAAAATTAAAATAATTGAAAGGTATTAGAAACTGTCTCATCTTTCCACGAATTTTCCCATAACTTCATTATCATTGCCATGTTATTTCGCAGCAACATACCAAATGCACCAAAAGACGTTTTCATCCGCTAACTTTCCTTTGTACTAATCAAAATGCTCATAATTTTAACGCACGAAACAAATGGTAATTGGTACGTGAATAATTGGTATTTACTATTTCCACGCTCTTTTCTGGTAAGTGGCAACATTAACAAAGGAACAGATGACCAGGCCATATTTTTAGATGAAAAGATGGCTTGACTACTTGAAGCCGTCGATTTGGAATCACCTGGCGGCATTTGCTACGCAGTTTCTCCCTGCCGGCAGGTGACCCTTCCAAGTTCCGACTGAGACGCCTTTCGCATTTTTGTGTTCCCGACATGGGTACTGTTATGGTGACGTATAAGCAGTATTTTATCGCTGGTGCGTTTCACTTTGAAGCTTGACCCCTTTGGTGTGGGTCATTGTGTTTTTCCTTGGAAGGTGCTCAACCTCTGCACCATTCACCTTTGGGTGGCCAAGTTGCAACATCATTTTATTAGCTAATTAATATATAGCATTCTTGTCGATCTATCTAAGTTCATCATATTTCACTTTGATATAACATCTCTACTTCATGTTATACCTCATATAAGAGTATCGCTCAATGCTTAATTAATACAAACAATGCAAGAGAATAGTTTTGAGTTTGATTGCAAAGAATAAAGAAAACCCCTCATAAAAACTGTGAATACACCAGGGACCCCGCCTGACTTTCCCGAAAAAGATACAATAGTGAATGTGATATTTTCTATTGGAAGGGGGAAAATATTGTGCTTGGTGATATGCATCACAACTTGCAAGGTTGTGGGAGGGTACATAGATCAAGAACTTGAATGGTTGGCATGTGCGATAGAAATTATCCACACCACCTCACGTATACTAGATGACTTCCCCTGCATGGACAACGACTCAATGTGTTGGGCATGACCTTCCACCCACATCATCTTCAACAATCTCATATCCATGTACACAAGCAACATGCTCTTTGGCCTTGTCATTAACCACATTGTCAGGCGATGTTTTCTTAGATGGTAACTTTGCTTCACTGGTGTTCCCCTTATAAGGGTGTCACTCAATGTTATACTATACTTTGCATTTTTGTTAGTACTAGGGAATGTGTGCGCACACACACATGTGTGAGTATGCGCACACACGCATGTGTGTGTGTGTGCGTGTGTGCGTGCGTGCGTGCGTGTGTGTGTGCGTGTTGTGCTTGTTTAAAACATTGGGTCGATGGTAAATATTGCAAAAATGTTTCCCTTTCTAAATCTTTGAGTAATGTTAAAGAGTTAATTTTGTTAATATTACTCTAAGCATTTTCTGGAGAAATTTTTTTGATTGGTTGTGTGTCGGGAGTTAATGTCTCCTATATTCTTATGTAACTGACCTATATTTTATTTTAATAATATTTAAAGTCATGGAGTTCATTATCACCCTTTATAATATATGATGAAATTTAATCTTCATATACATTTTTTTTTAGTTTTGAAGTATATTCTATTTTCATTTTATTTACGATTTTATTTTTGTATTTACTCAATGCTTACAAAAAAGTAACTGTAGTAATCCCACAAAGTTGTAATACATATGTTATCCAAATAACTCTCTTAGTTATTTGGGTAACTTGTATACATATTCTAGCTCTAAGCTATTCATTTTCAAAGTTTTGCGCGCTCAAGTTCACTCAGCACATTCACTTGGTCGCAGCTTTCCTCATGCATCCCCTTTTTTCCTCGCACACTCTCACGCGCTTTCCCTTCTTCCCTTCCTTTTTCTCCTCTTTTCCTATCTCCATCTTCCCCTTGTGCACATCTCCTGCACATCCGCCTTCTTTCCAGCAGCTATTCATCCCGCACGTGCCTCACACTTGCTCTAATCAGCCAAGTCCCTGGCCCTCTCACGCGTCGCGCCCATTACTTTGTAATAGTTGTGCCTTGACCATGCATTCTTCGCCCACTTGTTTTCCTCATTTCCCTGCACATGTCACGCGATCTTTCCTCTGTGCCTTCCTCTTTTTCCTTCCTTCATGCCCCCCTTTTTTGTGCCCTTCTTCTATGCAAGTTTATCTTCTCACATGCTTGCCAGTGTGTCACACAACTAGTCAAAGTGTGCCAATAGGGCACCAATCCTTACAACAAATCAGTAAGTGACACGTGGCAGAAATGAAAAACATTTGCACATTTAGCCATCTTTTTAGCCAATCTACATGTGCCACGTGTCTTATGTGCGCCGCTCCACGACTCGACAAAACTTCTCGACAGATGTATATTCTGCTATAGAGCTCCATCGGCATGTGCCTAACTTGTCGAGAGAGCTGCTAACATCAACTATAATGCTAGATATTCAAATTCAAATTCTTGATGGATCTGGTAGGTGAGAAATGGGAAAACGTCTCTCTGAGAATTGATGAGAAGATCTGATTTCTCCAACCACCCGATTTAATTTGATTCTCCCTCCTTCCTTCTTCAACATGCCAAACAAGGTTTGGGGAAGTGATTTCATGATTTCTAGGAAGATTTACAGGCATTCAATGCTTCTTGTTGGTGGTTGTTTCAAATTCAGATTTTCCTCCTTCTTCTCTTCTTCTTCCATGCATTCATCTATAAATGTAAGAGCTAGGCTCATTTGTTATGTTGGACACTCTGGATCCTTACGCATTCTACTAAGGACTTCATATTTTATGTATTTTGAGTTACAGACCTCTAGATCTAGGCTCGTGCATGTGGATATTAGCCTCTTTCACCATTGTAATAGCTCTGTGCATTTCTAGAAGTAATAGAAGCATCGTTTTGTGACTATTCTCTATCCTAACATGTTTGCATTCTTTCTTCTTTCCTTTTCTTTTGCACTGCATGTGTTGTTGTGCCATTTCACATCCTTTGTAGTTCCTTATTTAGTTGTGTTTCATGAGAATGATTTGGTAAATACATTTTTAGTGTGTTACTCATTCCTAGCCTCCTTTCACACATTTCCTTTCATTCCTTCTCAAAAAAAATAGTGTTCATCCCTCTTTTTCTAGTGTTATCACCTTTTAGTGTAGTTTATTTTCATGTTATCCTTCTATCCTTGGTCCCTTGGCATTATTAGCTTAGTTTCCCTTTTAGCACTAGGAGTAGCAGTAGCAGTAGAAATAGATAGAGGAACTAGCCTTCTCTCGGAGATCCATCTCAAGCGTGCAAGGTCCCACAACTTAGAGATGGTTCCATTGTGATCTCAAACAACTCGGTTCTCCCAAATTTGAGACGCGGGTGCAAGTTTGAAGACCAACATTTTTTTGGCACGCCCGGTGGGGACAAAGAATTGAAAGCTTAAATTTCATATTGCTAAGTTTTGGTGTGTGGACTTAGTATTTCAACCTTTGAGGCTCATTTAACACATCTGTGACTCCCAAACATTTAGATCTCTATTTTTAGCCCCGAGGCCTTTCATGAGAAGAGTGCACACAAGAAGAAGTGCAACAACTAAAGATTCTTTTGAGTACCTCCATTATCCCCGAGGAGATTTCATTCCAAAATCCCACGCATCTCCATCTCCAATGTGCACCACATCCATTCAACTCCTCCTCAAAATAGACAACCATGCGCCTGCAATGGCGCATCAACAACCTCCTCCACTTAGAAAATTTGCTAACTTCACTGGAGGAAGCCCTTGGTTCTAGGGATGTGCAAAATGATATGCCAAATGGCGTGCTCAAAAGTATTCCATACTTTACTAGTGAAAATCAAGTCACCCCTCAGGAGCATATCCAGATGTAGCAAATGTGTGTTCACTCTATTTGATCACACATGATGATGTAGCAGTCAGGCTACTTGCAGCCTCTCTCAAAGGAAAATCACTTCAATGGTATAGAGGCTTGAGACTTGGATCTATTTCACCCTGGATGAGCTATGGGAACAACTCTTTGCAATTATTTTGAAGATAAGTCAGATCACCTATCTTTGGTGGAGCAACTGACAACAACAAGGAGGGCCCAATGAGTAGATGACTGATTTCAACATCAGATTTCATAAAGACTTGGGATAAAATCCCTCTTGTGGTAAGGCCTACATCCCAACATGATTTTCTGTATTATCTAAAGGTGTTGAACAATGACATCTCAATCATGATTCAATCCATGGGAGGTAGGACTTTACCAAGTTGCTTATAATATTGCAGTAAGGGCAGAAAATAGTCTTATTCAGGGGGAAAGATAGCTCCTAGACCGCCTATGCCCTATTCCTAGAAATGTCACAAGCACCCTAGCCTTTTTTTTCCCATATTCCTATTCCTGATCAAGGCATGCAACCAGTTGCTTCAACATCCTACTCTCCAATGCAAAAAAGAAGATGAAGAATTGAAGGCCCTAATTAGAAATTTATCAAACAAAGTCATATCATTAGAAAAGAAACAGTGCAAGCCTATAGAGGTAAATTCTAATCAGTGCATAGCCAAAGTAATCAACCTTGGTAATCAATATGGAAACCAAAGATATGTGCCCAACCAATAGAATGATAGATGACATGCTAACACACATCTACCCTTGCAAGTTGTTCCTCTCATGTGCCCTCTCTTCCAGTACCTAGTATAAGTTAGGTGCTCATTCTAGTTTAAAATAATTTGGCGCAAGAGTCAAATGGTGCTTTCCTTGCAACATGCCTCATAGTCAATATCATTGTGCTAATGTTGCATGCACACGCAAGCCTACATGATCCAAAATGCTTCAACCTGAGCCTTTAACAAGTTCCCTTAAAGCAAAAAATCAAGGAAGACCAGAAGCTCCTCATAAGTAAATTTGATGTTCTTTGGCATGAGGACTTCTGTGTAATCAACCAAGCTATAGATGATGATATAAGCAGACCACATCCCAAGTTATGGACAACACAAGATACAAGAAGAGAGTGCTAGATTCAGGCATGGTCACACTCCCAACAACGTAAGCCAACCCTCAAAAGTAAAAAGAATAAGCCAAGGCATCTAATAGTAAAGTGCTCAAATTCCTATAAATGAGGCTCTCAGTAAAGCTCCTAAAGTGGTGTGCGCCCTCCTTTGGTAGGTCAAGCCTCTGCTCCAGCTAAATTCCAGCTCCATGCCTGAACAATCAAAAGGGATGTTGTTCCTCAAATGCACAAGTCAATCGGGTTTTCCATTCAACATTGTGGACCAAATGAAAAGAACAAACATAAATGTCACAATGTGGGATGCTCGACCATTCCATCTCAAAGGTGACTCTATTACATGAAGCTCTAGCATAACTCCCGCACATTGATCCAGCTATGCAGAAACCACACACTTCTATCAACATCTACCAAGAAGAGGAGAAAAAGTAAGTAAGGTTGTTAAAACCCCACCCTTCTATATGTCCTTAATCATAGGAAAACACCTTGTCCATAATTGTATGATTGACTCGATGCACTAGTACTTATGTTATGCCTAAGAAGATTGTTGATGTCTTAGGTCTAAACTATAGCCCCTTGTCTAAAGGAGTCCTGTAACTTGATGGTTCAATTGTCAATACTTTAGGAATCATCAAGGATCTTGAGTTAACTCTTCATGCATGTCCAAGTCTAACAATAACTCAAGATGTGTCAATCATTGACCTACCTCCTTTGTTTGCCTTATGTCTGTCAAGAGACTTTACTGCTAAAGTGGGTGGTTACTTGTCTTCTTGATTGGTCTCATATGTTACTCAAGACAAGGTATGGTACCCGGTTTACCATACAAGCTGAGCCAATATTTTCCTATCATGTAGAGTCATATGTCCCATCCCCTATCCAAGCCAACTATTTAATCCAAGAACAAGCTTCAGCTCCTTGAAGAGAATCCTCTTCCACCTTCTATTCTTGATCTAGTACTTGATGAATGGGTGGAGAGGCACCATAAATTTGACCCATATGCTGAGGAGTTGGAAGCTTATGAAACTAGGCTTGGTACTTACTGTATTCTTGAAGAAGAAGCTTTGTGCTACCTGCGCGCTCAAGAAAGACCAAGTTGAACCTAGTTTATGGAAGTTATATTTTGATGGTTCCAAAAGTAGAAATGGCATGGGGGAAGGAGTGGTTCTCATTTCTCCTAAAGATGAGAAATTATTCTTCACACACAGGCTGCAATTCACATGTTCTAACAATGTGGCAGAATATGAGGTGTTGGTGCATGGTTTGTTGATTGCTGAAAAGAAGAAGAAGATAAAGGTGTTGAAAATATTTGGGGATACAGAGTTGGTTATCCATCAGGTCACCAACAAATTCTTAACAAATAATAAGCTTCTCAAAGCTTATAAACATAGATTTTGGGACCTCCTTGAGAGCTTTGATGCTCTAAATCTGTAGGTGGTGGTCCACAAAAATGAACAAGGAAGCTGACCAAATGGTCACTGCTTGGTTCATAGTTCTCTCCTGTTGAGGACTTTTCAAAGGAAACACTCAACACATTAAGATGGTGGTCAGACCATCCATTCTAGACAACAATACCAGCTGGAAAGTGTTTGAAAGTGATGCACAGATCATCTAGTTCATCCAAATGAAGTTGAGTTCTCATCAAGCATGTAAGATGACTTGCATGAAAACTATGGTGACCAAGTGATATAGCTAAAAAAAACAAGTTTCCTAAAGGATTGGTCACCTTAGAGAAAATGTTTATCCCTGATGATGAGTTCAAGGGTAAAGAAAAGTACATGTGCATCCACACAAGAAGACTTCTCTCCAATCACTATTACATGCACATGGAAAAGAGTTTATTGCTTAGTAAAGCTTGCACACATGAAGAAAAATAGGCCTTCATCTCTCTCACAAAAATACAATGATATCTTCTCATGGGAGTATGAAGACCTCAAAGGTTTTGATCCAAGTGTTGCTCAACACTCCATTGACCTTGATCCTAGTATCAAGCCCATCAAAAAAGTAAGTGAGCAATCAATCAATCCAAAGATAGAGCCCCTCATGAGAAAGGAATTATCCAAACTCATTGAGGAAAAGATTATTTTTCCCATCAAGTACTCTACCTGGGTCATGAAATCTAGTTCCAATGCACAAGAAGAATGGTGAAATCAGACTCTGTGTTGATTTCAGAGATTTAAACAAGGCATCTCTAAAGGATCATTATCCTTTTCCTTCAATGGAGCAGATTCTACAAACTGTGGTTGGCGCACAAATATTCTCAATGCTAGATGGGTATTCAGGTTTCAATCAGATCCTGGTCAAGGAAGAGGATCAATTCAAAACAATGTTTACAACCAAGTGGGGAACATATGCATATCAGAAAATTCCCTTTGGTCTGATCAAATGTAGGCAAACATTTTAGCGTGCCATGGATATTGCCTTCAAAGGTTACATCAATGAGTTCATCTTGGTTTACCTTGATGACATCACTATTCTCAAAGCAAAGCATCATCATATGTGCACACCTGAGAAAGTATTTGAGAGATGCAAAAATATGGGGTGTCTCTTAACCCAAGAAGTGTAATTTTATAGTGGCACAGGGGAAAGCTTTTGGGCCATGTGGTTTCAAAGGATGGCATCACAATTGATCTTGAGCACATTTCAACCATCCTAGCTCTTTCCTTTCGATGCACAAAGAAGGCCTGCAATCCTTCCTCGGTAAGATCAATTTTGTTAGGCATTTTATCCCTAACTTTGCAGGACTAATTTGGCCCATCACCCTTATGCTCAAGAAGGACATAACTTTAGATGGACAATAGAAGGAAGAGAAAGATTTAACAAAATCAAGCAAGAGATTTCTTGTGTGCCAACACTCATCAACCTAGATTATTCCAAGGATTTCATCCTTTATGCTTATGGCATTGATGTGAGTGTTTGTTGTTGTCCTAACACAAGAAAATGAACAAGGGATGGAATAACCAATGGGCTTTCTTTAGCCAGACACTGAAGGATTATGAATTAAAATATAGTCACACAGAGAAGCAAGGTCTTCGCCATCATGCACGCACTCAAAAATTCAAAAGTATGCTCACCAAAATCATATTAAGGTGTTAGTCTCCCACTCTTCTATCAGAGACTTCATCATGGGAGCAAAATCAATGTGAAAAAGAGCACGATGGGTGACCAAAATCATGGAATATGATGTGACTATCAAAGCCAAAAAATTGGTAAGAGGTAATGCGCTATGCAAACAGATTGTTGGAGGATGCACAAAATGAATCTGAGACTTCATTATTTCTAGATGAGGATCTCTCTCGCATGCAGAATCTTGAGAAAATGTAGATCTCGCACACACGACGATGGATGAAGGACATGATCACATTCCTTTCCGAGGGTGCATATCCTCCTAGTTTAAACAAAGCAAAGAGAAAGACATCTAAGGTTACAATCTATCCCTTATGTTTTGATTGATGGAATTCTCTTCAAAAAGAATCTTGATGGCGTGTTGTTAAGATGTATCAATGACACGCAGACTAAAAAAGTGTTAGTAGAATTTCATGATGGATTCTCTAGTGGACACTTCTACCAAAACTATAGCAATGAAGATCATAATGGCAAGTATATTTTTTACCTTGTTTGTAGATGCACACAAGTGGGTCACAAAATGCAAAGAATGCACTTTCTTTATAGGAAAGAAAATATTAGCAACACTTCCCCTCGACCAATCCAAACAGATCAGCCTTTTGTAATGGGGTCTTGACTTCATAGGCATGATCAATCCACCTTCAAGTGTTGGACACAAATGGGTGTTGACATAGTTATATACTACTTCACCAAATGGACATAAGTTGTCATGCTCAAGGAGTCAACCGAGTCAATCATCCTTGACTTTCTCGAAGGTATAATCACAAGGTTTGGCGTTCCTCGACCATTATCTTTGATAATGCAAAAGCCTTCCTTGGAACTAAAATCACTTATTGGGCTCTAAATTTGGGCATTTATCTAAAACCTCTTCCAACTATTACCCCCAAGGTAATGGTTTGGAAGAGAGTCAACAAACAAGAACCTGATTAGGATCATGAAGTGCACAATGAATATCAACCAAAGACAATGGCATACAAAGGTCTCACATGCGCTTTGCAGTAGATAGAATCATAGTAAAAAGGCAATAGAACTTCACCTTACAAGATTTTCTATGGCAAGGAGGCTACCCTTCCTTTGACACTTGAGTTGAACTCATTGGCACTTTCCCAAGAATCTAGAATTTGAAGGCGTAAACCAGAGAGAAATCAAAATGGTAGAGTTGGTTAATCTTGAAGAGTTAAGAAACTCTACCATGATCAAGCTAGAACAACATCATCAAAGCAACAAAGAAATGGTTTGACAAAAATGCTAGGCCTCAAAGTTTCAAGTTGGGGACTTGGTTTTAAAATGGGATGTTGACAGAGCTAAACTAGGGTGCCATTCAAAGTTTGATGCACTTTGGAGTGGCCCATATATCATCAGTTCATGCAAGAAGCTAACTCTTTCAAGTTAACTCATCTTGATGGAGGCGCGCTGCAAATCCCAGTAAATGGGATCTATCTCAAACCCTTCCATTAAGTTTTTGCATCATTTTGTATATATTAGAGTAGTTTTAATTCCTCTAAGTGTGTTACATGCACATTGTTTGTTTGTACATAGTTCTTTCCTCTCACGTGCTTCCCACACGTGCTCTTCTGTTGCTTCCAGAGATGTAGATCTTCTTTCAATAGTTGCAAGATTCAAAATAGAGTTGAGAAATGATCTTTCAAGTGACTATAGGGGCAGTTTCATGATTACATAGTAGACTCCATGCCCAATGGATGCTCTAGGCTACTAATCTCCTTCATCTAGTAGGAATGGCCCCAAAAGTCACCAAAACTATTATCCAAATAACTCTCCTAGTTATTTGGGTAACTTGTATACATATTCTAGCTCTGAGATATTCATTACAAGGTTACATGCACTCAAGTTCACTTGGCACACATTCCCTTAGTCATAGTTTCCTCATGCGCCCTCCTTTTCCTCGCGCCCTCTCAGTGCTTTCCCCTTCTTTCCTTCCTTTTCCTTTTCCTCTTGTTCCCATCTTCCCATTACGCACATCTCTTGCATCCCTTCTTCCTCATAAACTATTCATCCCACGTGCACCTCACACTTGCTCCAATCAGCCAAGTCCCTGGCCCTCTCGCGCATCACACCCATTACTTTGTAATAGTTGTGCCTTGACCATGCATTCTCTACTCACCATTTGCCTCATTTCCCCACGTTGCACGCATTGCACATGCTTTCTTTCTGGCCTTCCTCTATTTTTTTCTTCCATTTCCCTTCCTTCATGCCCCTTTTTTCCCTTTTATGCTAGTCATCTTCTGACATGCTTGAGTGTTCACACACAACCAGTCAAAGTGTGCCAACAAGGTCAATCCTTGCAACAAATCAGTAGAGTGACACGTGGAAGAAATGACAAACATTTGCACAATTGGCCATCCTTTCAGCCAATCCATGTGCCACATGTCTTGCATGTGCACCGATGACTTAAAAACTTCTAATAGACGTATCTTCTTCTTACGCAGAGCTCTAATCGGTCAAAGTGTGTGCTGGACTTTTCAGAAAGTCTTCGACATTAGCTATAGTGTTAGATATTCAAATTCAAATTCTTGGTGGATCTTGGTAGGTGAGAAATGGGAAAATGTCTCTCTGAGCATTATGAGTAGATCTGATTTCTCCAACCACCCAATTTAATCTGATTCACCCTCTTCCTTCTTCAACATGCCAAACAGGCTTGGGGAAGCATATTTCATAGATTTCCAGGTGGATTTATAGAATTCAATGCTCCTTGTTGGTGGTTGTATTTCAAATTCAGATTTTCCTTCTCTTCTTCTTCTATGCATTCATCTATAAATGTAAGAGTTGGGCTCATTTGTTATGTTGAACACTCTGGATCCTTACGCATTTTAAGGACTTCATATTTTCTATATTTTGAGTTTCAGACCTCTAGATCTAGCTTGTGCATGTGGATATCGGCCTCTTTTGCCATTATAATAGCTATGTGCATTTCTGGAAGTAATAGAAGCATTGTTTTGTGACTATTCTCTATCCTAACGTGTTTACATTCCTTCTTCTTTCCTTTTCTTTTACAGTGCATGCTTGTTGTGCCATTTCACGTCCCTTGCAGTTCCTTATTTGGTTGTGTTTCATGAGAATGATTTGGTAAATATGTTTTTAGCTGTGCTACTCATGTGCTAGCCTCCTTTCACGCATTTCCTTTCATTCCCACTTAGAATAAATAATGTTCATCCCTCTTTTTCTGGTGCTATCACCTTTTAGTGTAGTTTCTTTTCATGTTATCCTTCTATCCCTCCTTGGCATTATTAGCTTAGTTTCCCTTTCAAACACTAGGAGTAGTAGTAGTAGTAGAAATAGATAGAGGAATCGGCCTTCTCCGAGATCCGTCTCAAGCGCGCAAGGTCCCATAACTTGGAGATGGTTCCATTGTGATCTCAAATCCAATATGGTGACCAATTCCTCGTGAAAGAAGAAAACAATGTGGCATGATGTATAGAGACCAACTCACTCCTTTGAAATGGATCATCCAAGGTATTGCAGGAACAAGGGAATCATATCTCATAAATAATATAAAATTTGCACTCTTTTCACATTAAAGGTTAAAAACAACCTCTTATATTTATTGCACCTAATGGTTTTTTGGCCTTCAACATTTATTTACAACCTCCATTTATGCATGCCTATGCTACCCATCGAGGAAATAAATTTTCTAGAAGGCCAATCCTTATCAACTTTCCACGATTCCTTCAAGCATGCCCACTATGTTCTGATTGATGAAATTAGAAATTTAGATAAAGATCATCTTACTTCTCTTCATTAATTCCTTGTGTTATAACATGGTTTTTCAAATCTCCCCCTTCTTTGCCAACATCTCTCCTCCACTCTAATACGATATTAAACCTATTAAACCTATTAACATTCACATTGCGGCACTTATGTGCCCATTACTGACCTAGGTATCGTTGAACAAATTTCTTTGTGAAAATGTTTCGTGCTCTCTACTAAAGTAGTACTGTCTATTTCGATGTTGCAAGGACAAAACACCTAAATTATGAGCATTTTGATGGTTATTGGTTAGTGCAAAGGAAAGTGAGCGGATGAAAACGTCTTCTGGTGCATTTGGTATGTTGCTGCGAAATAACATGGCAATGATACTGAAGTTATGGGAAAGTTCGTGGAAAGATGAGACGGTTTCTGATACCTTTCAATTATCTTATTTTTTAAGAAAATTTGTGGAAGATGAGAGAGTTAAATATCTTCCCAATTTTTCTTTTTTTAAGGGAAAGTTTGTGGAAGATGGAACACTCTCTAATAGCTTTTCAACTTTTCTTTTTGCAAGAAGAAGTTCGTGGAAGGTGAGAGAATAATATTTTCTCAGCTTTTCTTCTTGTAAGAGAAAGTTAGTGGAAGATGAGATACTCTCTAATATCTTTTCAACTTATCTTTATAAAAGAGAAAGTTCATGGAACATGAGAGTGTATCTAATATCTCTCAAAATTTTCTTACAAGAATTTTTGTGTGGAATATGATAGTGTTTAATCTATTCAACTTGTAATGCAAAAATATTTTAGTTTTCTTTACACATATATTGAAATATCTCGTTATTGACATCTGATGGTGTGAGCTACGGCTTAACCTCAAACCCGTCTTTGCTCAATGGGAAGGGGGCTTTTCCCCAAAAGACCTATTCACTCTTCCCCTATTCCAAGTGTTTAAATTAGTGGTTTTGTGGTTGAATGAAGTCACCTTTGTTTGTGAGATGGCAAGCCATTCCTTTAGAGAAATGTTGCGGGAAGGAGTGTTAGGATTAATAGTGTTTCACATTATTAATCATAAATTATTATATGTAAATGTAATATTTATAATATTACATTAATATGAGGATGTAAATGAGTTGTTATAAACAACTCATATATTAGAGTTCGCATATAGTTTTGTTATACTGTGAATATTATTCCAGGATATTTGTTATAACACCTCCCTAAATAATCGGAGGTTGTTTTCCTATCTATATGGCTATATAATAGCCTGTGTAATGTTTTCATACAATGCTGAATAGAATATCTTTTGTTGTGTTAAATCTGGTTCTCTTCTCACATTTGGTATCAGAGCAAGGACGGGGTTCCAATAATTTGTGTGGGGAAGTGGCAGCGAGTTTTGTTCCTATGGCAAAGAATTCCTGTGGCAGCGTGTTTTGTTCCTGTGAACCTCTTCACCTCAACCCTGTTATGGAATCCTATGGGTTGCTATGGTAACCCTAGAAACATGATTTTTTCTGGGTTGACATCTAATGGTGTGAGCTGTGGCTTAACCTCAAACCCGTCTTTCCTCAATGGGAAGGGGGTTTTTCCCCTACCAAGGCCTGTTCACTCTTCCCCTATTCCGAGTGTTTAAATTAGTGGTTTTGTGGTTCAGAATGAAGACACCTTTGTTTGTGAGATGGCAGGCCACTCCTTTAGAGAAATGTTACAAGGAAGGAGTGTTAGGATTAATAGTGTTTCACATTATTAATCATAAATTATTATATGTAAATGTAATATTTATAATTATGAGGATGTAAATGAGTTGTTATAAACAACTCATATATTAGAGTTCGCATATAGTTTTGTTGTACTCGTGAATATTATTCCAAGATATTTGTTACAACACCTCCCTAAATAATGGGAGGTTGGTTTCCTATCTGTATGGCTATACAATACCCTGTGTAACGTTTTCATACAATGCTGAATAGAATATCTCTTGTTGTGTTAAATCTGGTTCTCTTCTCACATTTGGTATCAGAGCAAGGATGGGGTTCTAATAGTTTGTGTGGGGAAGTGGCAACATGTTTTGTTCTTGTGGCAAAGAATTCATGTTTTGATAAATCTCTCCAGATTAAGCTTCGATGGCTTCGTACAACCTTAGAAAGTAGGTATTTATGGGCTTTAACGAATTATGTGTATAGATATTGTAAGTATTTTCCAACCATTGTCTGTCATTCAACGATCTATGCATTTGATCCATTCACATACGGATTCATTGACAAGTTATCTTGTTTGCGAATGACCGATGCCCAAAGGAGTCCTATGCAGTTCAAGCCATATCAATTTGAACTATTTTTCCCCTTTATTCGACATCACAAGGAACTGTGATCTGTCTATATATTCTACTGTGTGATCATTGCATGTTATTTCCTACAACAATTCAATTTTTATAGACGTGTAAGGTGATTCCATCGAATTCCCTTCAAAGCAAGATATAGCTCCACCGTTCAGACGAGAGATTGTTGTTTTGTGCACTTTAAGCAGGCCGTAAATCTAGTTTTAGATCTTATATCTATGATAAGGGGTTCGCATTGATCAAATTTTGTGGTTTGTAGTTTGCTTTGGCAATAACAAACCTAAGTTGGCCTAATGGCGAAGAACATGTGCTCTTGAAATAGAGGTCACAAGTTCAAATCTTGCGGGGGATAGGATATGTATGCCTCATTTGTAGCAAAGTTAGTTGTCTCCCGTATGTGAGTACGAGGTAATCCCATATGCTATAAGCCGCTTATAGACCCAAGAACAGTCACCCAACATTGTGGACTGTAAAAACCTATTATTATTATTTATCTACTAATTTCCTAGCTACGTGGATTATATCTACGCAACTCATCCACGTGTTACCAACAGTTAAAAAGAAGAAGAAATTGTACAAGCCTGCCGCATAGTAACGTGGAACCATTGGTATGTAATTATGTTTGTTCTTTGCCACGTTTTAAGCCTTCTTTTATTTGTTCTCGGTTCATCCACTTCTATCCGCAAATGCTTAGGGATTGTTAAATCTAGTTCTCTTCTTACAAGAAGGTCACCCAAACCCATGGCCCCCTCTATTATTACTCTTTGCATCACCTTTAGGGATGAAGTAATCAAATTTGAATGCTACTACCATGAGAACACCCTGATTTGTAGATTCAACAAATTTTGTCCCAACTTACAAGTCCTGCATGAATGGATCTCAAAGCATTGGATCACACTCCTTTATAGAAGATTATATCTTTATCCCTGTGAAAAATGAACATTTATTGTAGTTTTTTCTTCAATAGCTGATAAGGACATCATAGTGGTAAATCTCTGGGCATATCAATCATGTTAACTTGTCATGAAACCATGTTCCCCTCTTTTAACCCAGCCATTGAATCCTTTTCTTACAAACAGGTATAGATTATACTTCCTCATTTACTTCTACAATTTTGGGACCATGCATTTCGGATCTATTTTGGCAATGTTTTGGGTAACATACTAAACATCCTCTGATTTTACACACACAACCTATGCCAAAATTATTGTTGGGCTTGACACATCAAAATACTTTCCTTCTAACATTGAGGTCAAAGTTCAAAATATAACATGGACATGCCTATAGAATATGAAGGTTTACCCTTCATATGCATAAGGTGTTTTACTTTAGGACATATTGTTGCTTGATTGTGGGATGGAAAAGCACAAAAATGAGAGAAAAATTAGTGGAAAAATTCTCTCCTTTGTAACATTCCCATTTTAAGACATTAGAACAAGGAATTTTTTTTTTTTTTTATAACGTTCTCTGCTCTAAATTACATAATTCAGAACACATGTTCAAGTTTTAATAATTGTTCTCTGTTCTAAATGACGTAATTTAGAACACACAATGATTTTAAAACCAATGTTCTCTGTTCGCATATTCATAATATGGAACACACATTCCATGCCATTCAATCATATAACAGATAACCATATGTAAATGACTCGAAGAACTACCGATCTCCCATTTAATGGCTCGAGTTTCATCGATCTCTCATTTCATGACTCAGCTACTTACCGATCCTTCATGTTAATCCATGCATTGTATACTAAGTATACTTGGTTCCCTTTACCTTTTCGGTTATTGAAGTGCTCCGTTTAAGAGGCCTATCTGAATATCTGTTACCGATATTCATTTGAAATCCTACTTCTTAAACTAGGTGATTTAGGACAACGCAACCAACAGCTTGCGATACTTTGGCCAAAGATTCTCACATGCTTAGCATGATCATATTCCTAGATAGCATACTCGTCAATGGAATACGTCCTTCACCCCACTTCATCATTACCTAGAATGGTCTTTTCTGACTTTTGTCAGTCCTCTTGTCCAAGGTTGAACTTTAACCCAAGATAGCAATATGAAAGAGTATAGAGAGGCACTCATGATGACTAAAGGTACGCAGACATACCTCGTTGACCCTAGTCGATTGCATGTGTCTAGTTACCTTTAGTCTTCGCGAGTCACTCCGTATACAAGGTCATATTCCTAACTTGGTCCAAAGTAAAACTGAGGCCAAGTCCAAGCATATGTAAACCTAGATGATTCGATTCGAAGGGTGTTGCAACATGTCAGCTGCAACATTGTGTCATCATGAAGGCCCACCTTCATGAAGACACCTTATTGCAGCTAGCGTGTACCAACATCTGCGGGAATCCTCCCACCCAGGGTTATATATTCAGCCAAAAGTTTGATTAGATTCTTATCTTTAATATTATTAAGAATAAGTTTCAGCAACCTTGTTGATCCTCTAACCTCATAGTTCATTACAGTTGCATAGCTAGGAATGACTTGAATTGTCTCGTAGCTTAATATACATTCACTCCTCCTTACCGAAGGATTGCATATTCCTTTCTTAGTTCATTAATTAAAGCTTCAGACTTACAGTCCACTACAACTTAACAAAGTAAGATTAACTTACTAAGCTTAATCAAGTTCATTTGCAACTGATTTTAAATTCAGGTTCCCTTTATATTAGACGTCATTTGAATGAGGTCTATTTCCCAAATGAATGTATTCATTTATTTACAATTACCTTACTTTAGCTTAAGGTTTGTTAAGAGGAGATATGATTCCTCCTTCCGAATATCCTTTGGGTAAGGCACCCCAAGGAGTATTAATGAAATCTAAATACATAATTCATTTGTCCTTTCCTTAGTATTCATTAGTTTAGAATCCAATTCCATTTTTCATTTATACAAGAGTTCATATGTATCTTACTCTTTTACTAATGTCAATTTAAAAGCCCATATTGACCTAAGTATTAAGCAATTGCACATTCCAACTTAAAAGTTGTATTCAAGTGAAGAATAGACGTTATGTCCTTTTAAATCTAACAACCATCATTTGAATAAGTACAAATTCAACGAATAAGAATATGTTCTCGATTATATTTCAACAATTCAATAATGGTACAACATTTAAAATAACACACCATTCCCTTCTCTCATTCCTCAAGGTAAAATTTACACATTTTACAAGTCCAAACAACCGACTTCAATCATGCCAATCAACATTGATAACTCAAAAAGAAAGAAGAATACAACTTTTCCTTTTTCCATTTCCTTCGAGAAGAATAATAAAATCTCAGAAAATATCCATCCTTTAGTTAATCAGAAGAAGCATCATAAAACAACATGTCTTCATTATTACCCACTAAAATCCATTTGCAAAATTTTACTAGCATGGGTCAGTTCATCGAACTGAGCATGTTAAGCACTTATCATTAAAATGAAGTGCTCTTGACTAACTGTCTCAATAAAAGAACTCTGCTTTTATGAAACGTCCCGTAAATGAGATGGGCATCACGTAAGAGTTAAGTACCGATAAGGATGAACAATTTAAACAACCAAGTCTTGATAAGTAGCTTCAAAATCAGACATTACTATAACTAACAACTCCTCAAAAGTAATTACAGCAAACACGCAATGATATATCCCCATTTTCTTACTACTTCCTTCAAAAACAAAAAGAGTTCATTCTAGATTTAGGCAAATATTACAAGGAATATTTTCTCTAAATAATCTCATATTAGAAGCATTTGTAAGAACAAAAATATAGATATTACTGTTCGAATGCATTCACTATCAATTCCACTCCATCATTGAAAATGGGATTCATAAAATGAATTGACTAGAAATTTAAACAGAACTTCACACCTTTATACTACTCACTTGATTTCAACCAATTCAAATGTAGAAGAGAAAGGCAATCATACACCATGACAACAACCTATGTCACTTTTCAGAATTCCACAACAACATAGTACTCATCCAATTCAGAGAGGAAAAATAGTAGATAAAATGCAATCGCTTACACCCGAAGGCAGTCGTAAGTTTATTCAATATCCTATAACAAAAATTTAAATAGGATAAGAAAAGAAAAGAAGTATTACTTCCAGTTACCTATTCAATAATCCCTTTCATTTAATCACAACCGAACTGGTCGATCTTATGCAAGAAGAGATAACAACCAGAGATAACAGTCAAGAAGAGAGAGCAATTAAAAGTCAATAATCGAATGAAGGAAGGAGATTCGCATTACTTCTTCCCAATACATAGCCGAACATCAAACTATGACGTGCAGGCCTGTTATCAGTAGGGTAATTCTTCCCACGCTAGACTGTTACAATCTTAATAGCTTACTAACTATTATTCAAGGAAAGTATTCAAGAATTCATTTTGCATCTGAACCGCAAGTAACAATAATAACAAAATTTCAATTACAACCGTTTCCATTAGTTATATACACTGAAAACAGACACATCTATCCAGGTATAAAATGAGTAAGAGTATACAACAAGGCAACATGATCCCGATTTCACTGGAAATAAATAAAGAAATCGTTTTCCAATCACAAGAGTAAGGGATCTACTCAGGTTCAGATTCAATGAAAACAATGAAGAATTTTAAATCCGTAGATTATATATATATATATATATATATATATATATATATCACATTATTGAGTTCAAGAAGAAATAAAAACTGTACGCTCTACCCAATCCATCAGATAACCAGGTTACTCTACTCCAGGTTCGATAAGAATTTATTTCCCAACAATCATTCATGGGTACCAAAAACAAAATAAGAGGAACATTGTATCGTTTTAGATCAGGAAAATGTAAAGACGATACAATAAATCTATTGTTCCTAAAAGAATTCACATCACCATACACTGTAATACGACAAGGAAGAACAGTTCACGTAAAAAGTCCTGTCAAAGCATTCACACGGATTCCATATCCTTTGAGCACACACAAAACTCCAAAAATAGTATACACATCACTGTCACTTTCAGCGAGTTCCAAACCCACAAAAGACAACAAAACCCGTATACCCATCACTTTTGAAATCAAAACAAAGAGAGACGAAATCCATGTTCATTACTATTTCAACAAAGATCACCCATTTACTCATGTATGCATCAAGAAAATACCCAAATCACATTTGTTTTCAAACGACAACTCAAGAAAAAGATCACATCTAAACATATCAACATATTTTCACAAGAACACACATTTATAAGAGCAGAGTTCTTTTAATGAAGATGCTTAATAAAGAGCAAAACTATTTAAAGAAAAGAGCCTAACATGCCTGTATAACTTCTTGTTAGCTCGTGGAAGGTCACAGCCGAGCTTCTCGAGTTTCTTCCCTCCAAACAACGTTATTCACCAGTTCTCTCAACTGCTTCCACGTTTCCACAGGCCCAGAAACCACTCGGAGGTGGTCGAAACAACAATGGCGGAAAACAAACTTGCAGGCTCAAAAGAGCAACAAAATGCAGAGAGAGAAAACCCAAAACCCAAATGAATAACAATAGCTCACAAAAATCCTCTTTCCTCTTTCCTAGGCGGTTGGTTGCCAAAACCAAGGCCAATAAATGCATTGAATGCATTTTCTCCCTCTTTCTCCATGCCCTGACTCAGATTTGGCGAGTTCTTTCTTATAAATTTGCATGTAATTCAAATTTAGTTGTATTGTTAGTTAGAAGCCTCTAACTTCTTTGCTCCCACCAAACTTGGCGTTTAAAACTACAAGGACTGCAATTAAAGTCCTTCATTTAAGTTTAAACCTTCCCCCTTATCCTCCCACTTGACATGTATCCATAGGTCCCTTTTAGGACTAGCAATAGTTTAGGTCACAATTTAATTAGTTAGGTTTCCTTCTAGGTCGTAGGTCCTTAGGATCCACCTTAGGTTAGTTTACAAACCCTTTTAAATTAAAATCCATGTAGGATATAATATTATTTCATAGGTTAACACATAACCCTTATCCATTCCACAACAGGTTCCTAGTAGATTTTACCGCCTGAGGCTTAAAACCAATATAGTGCAGGACATTCCGTCCAATGCTAAATATATGCCTTGATATCTTTGTATCAAACCTTCTTCTATCTTACGCTTTCCGCATTACAACTCATATGTATCTGGAAATCAAACCTTACCATTGGCAGCATGATGCCAAGTAAGTATACCTATAACCAGGTTCTTTAAAATTTACCACAATCTCCAGCTCGGTTCTAGACTTTACTTTATTGGAAAGTCAACCGACAAGATGACAATAAAGAAGGTTGAAGCATACCTTGGATCAATGGAATTGATTCAAGGTGTGTTGTCACATAATTATGAGTTCATCAAGTACAAAAGCAATTCTGCAGGTTCACAACTTTGCAAACACAAGTTATAATGACCTCAGTCCCAAGTAAACAAAGTTACAGTATGCAAGGGTTCAGAATAGTAATACATGATTTTCAAGATTAAAGGGTACACCTTCACATGACAATTCTCATTTCCACAGTTGCAGCATCACAAAAAGAAGTTATCGTAGTAACTGCCAAGATCAAGACGTTACATCCTTGAACATTTTATCTTTTATGCTAAGGGAGATTTAAATTCAAAAACAGATTTGGAGGAATTGGTCAAATTAGACCCAAAACTCCTCTTAGCAAAATTCTAGTTGTAGGAAACAAGGGGAATTTAAATGGTGAAATTCAAATGAACAAAAATATTGAACCAATTGCGTGTAAAACGGCCAAGGAAAATATCCCTCCTCTCTTTCCTTTGGAAAAAAATGCATGCCTGCCTATATAAGCTATTGAATTATTCTTCCTGTTGAGGAGGTTTTAGAAGGGTTGAAATTGGTACACAACAAGAAAAACTCCATTCTAAAAAAACCATTTCTCCTACCTAATTGTCTCTTTCATTGTTGGTAACTATTTCTTTTTGTTTCTTGGTGTGTTAATGTCTTTTTCTAGCTTTCAATCCTTCTTCTACTTGGGTAGGGCCCCAATCATAAAACCTTTATCCTTAATTTAAAAATTGATCAACTTTCCAAAGTAGTTGCATACATATAGATACCACGATTTAGGTGAATAGTTATGTGTGGTTTAAGTCCTTTTTTTATTAGTGATGATGTAGTATTTTCACATATATAACTTCAACCTAAGAATTAACCTCTTTTCAAGGTTTTCTACATGTGATTAGGGTTTTGAAGTTGATTCATATCATACAATGCATTTTACACATGTGTGGCACCTAGGGTTTTATAGTGAAATTCAAGATAGAGATTTACATGATCATATAAACTAATATAGTGCATGTACATCACCTTACAAGACCATATAAAAGGGAATATAATATCCAAAACTTCCACACCTATTGAAAAATTCCGTAACTACTCAGATTATCACTCCAATTCCAAAAATGAATCACTTCTAGGTAAATTCTAGTCTGCATAATCACTCTACACTACCAATTCAATTTCCTTCTATAATCAAATAACTGCATTTGCTTATTTGTTTTTTAACATTCATTTCCATATTCAATCTTGCAAATTTCTAATGAAAGTATATTTCTAATTTTTGCATTATTGTTTATTAGTTAATACAAATATAGTAACACATTACCAACCTTTTGACCCTTGGATGAATAAGAATGCCTTATGTATCATTACCTTATTTATTCATTTTTAGAGTAAAATCATTTGGTGAACCTAACACATTCTTAAACCCTACTTTCCCTAGGGATTATCTTACCTTACGTTTTAGTTAGCTATTTTGCATCTTTTGTGCCTTTATGGATCACCAATAAATCTTTCATAATCTTATCCTCAAGCCTATGAGTCAATTCCCTTAAACTAATATGAGCTACCACCCCTTTAAGAAGGTCCATGCCCATATTTGACTTGAGATTTAAGACCCACTTACTAATCCTATATGTATTTTGGGTCATGTTCTCTAAAATTTCACTCCTTGCAATTTTAAGCAACTCATCAAAATGGACTTAGCCATTTTACTCAAGAAATTTACACAAGACTAGCTCAGCCTTTGACATAATGTAGTCACGCAGTGTTCTATGGGTTATCCTAACCCATGGAACATAGGGGAACATTAGTTGGAATTAGGAGGATTTTAACGGAACTTAGTATTCCATAGGTTCCCCTAACTAGAAAAATTATGGGATTAAAGCTAATACCTTAGGCAAAATTTTGTTGAAGTTTTACCTTCGTAGCACCAAATGAGTCTCTTATGGGTTGAGGAAATTCATAGCACCATAGAGTATTTACACTTACGAATAGTTGAAATAATTATCTAAGGAAATGATCCACACAACAAAAGAATGTGAAGAAGATTAATGCTTCATAACATGGAACATTAGTATCACATGGACTTAGAAAACATAACATTTTGTGGAGTTTATCAACTCCAAGTTTGAATTCCTCCATACAGAAGTTGCAATGCAAGGAAGGAGTGTCATAGGAAACTACACAGAAAAGGAAACCAAAGTAGGAAAGTGGCTAAGTTCAAAATCCGTGGAAAAATATCCTATTGTTCCATGGGCTTCTTAAGGATTATTGTTCTGGGGACTCTCCTTATATGTGGATCAAAGGAATATAACCACAAATGAGTGTCACACATGAAGAGGGAAAGATCTCTGCGGAATAGCAGTGACATTGAAAGGTAAGTGTAAAAGTTTTCACAGTTGCGGTGAAATTCATGAAACATATAAAAGCCACGCAAGAAAGAATATCCACGAGACGTTGAGGAAGAGGCCACAAAATATAATATAATTATTAACACTTGGAAACTCCATCTAATGAAAAAGTAGAACGTGGGAAACCAAGAAAACATCTAAAGTTGTAGGAATCACAGGAGTCGCACCAAATTTGAAAATTAAATTCCAACCACTCTACTGACTAAAATTCAATGAAGTGTGGGCGTCAATCTCTGCGACCTACAAAACCTAATGACATGTGATAGAATCCATGTCATCCGTGCCCACACCTTCCTACAAGAATTAATGTAAATTGGTCCTTGGTGGTTGATCTATCGTGATAATGCCTCTCTCTCTCTCTCTCCCCCTTCCTTTTCTCTTTTTATATAAATATGGAAATCAAACTCATAAAAAATGGATCTCTCTTTGCTGCAATGGAACCATGCCTAAATGGTGGCCGACTTCCCATGGGTTTCAGACCTCGAACTTGGTCTTTGCAATGTATTTCCACCTTCTCCCATTGTTATAACCGAATGTGTATACTTTAAGCAATGAAATCAGATGTTTGTGGCTATTCTATGTCATATTCTCATGTTATTGCATTCCTTCTTTTTTGTTTGCGTTTGGTTTTCTATGCATATTTCCTACTTGAATTTTTCCATGTTTGAGTGTTTCCAATGTGCGGGAAAGGTAATTCTACCTAGATTTGGCCTATGGCACGTACGTCTTCCCTTTACTCCCACCTTTCCTCCCTTACCTTCCCCTTATGGATGTAATAACTTCCCTAATAGATGTACACTAAATTTTGAGATATTTAGATATCCTTGATGATTTTTAGTGTTATTATTATGTTTATTTATAACTCATAAGGGTGTCAAGTTAGTAAATGAAGTGATACTAACTTTCTTATATATGGTTCTAAAGGTAAATTATTATGACAAGGTCGAACCAAAAGGATGAAATGATCCAACAAAGATAATAAAATTGAAAGAAAATTTGGAGGATGTGTAGGTCCAAGACCATACAGGTTGACCAAGACTGGATTCCACATCCAAACCATACCATATAGTTTTGGATAGGGTGATAGTGCATGCAATATGAAATATGTGTCATGATAAACAGAGGTGAAATATTTTTTTTATAGATTTATATTCAAAATTTGGTGACAAATCAGTGTTTATAAATAAGTTGGGAGAGAGACATTAACATTTATTAAGTGGGGATAGAATGTGTGAATTTTTCTTAGCAAAGGAGCATTATCACAGCTAACATTTTCAATCGGTACATTTCCATATTTGAGTATCCATGATTTCCTTTTATTTTTTATTTTTTCATGGCTTCCCCTCATGTCTTGGATAGTGGTATCCCATTGTATATTCAAGTAGTGGTATGCAACCATTTTTTTATAGTGTACTTGTCAATAATGGATCATGTTTTAATATTTATAACATCTTTTTCCTTAATAGGTTGAGCATCTTGGAAAATGATCTCACCCCATATGACATGAGTATCCATGGTTTTAATAATGTACCCTATAGGGTGCTTGGGAAAATTACATCACAAATCAATTTGGGTCTACAAATCCTTTCTATTGTATGTCAGGTTATGCATGATGAATTTAATTACAATATCCTCTTGGGGCATCCTTAGATACATGCCATATGTGTTGTTCCATCTACCTTGCATGTTTTCCTATACTTTTATTTTCAAGACCTTCTTTGTATAATTTCTCTATGAATCCCAAGCCATTTTATAAAGTATTTTTCTACAATGAATAATGAGGATGTGTATATTCCTTATATGCAACCTTCTATATCCCTTACTATATGTGCATCCACATCTAAGTCTCTATTTTATCTTACTTGTGATCTAGAAATTATAGCTATCCTTGAGAATACACAAGATAAATAGTCTAATGATATTTTTAATTCTGATGATGATGATTCTAGTGAAAATTATAATGATATCATTGGGAACGATACTTATTTTCATATTACACATGATCATGTGACAAATGTTAGCAATGTGTAGCTATATTCAATTAAATTACAAATGATACAATTAAAGAAATATTAAATGATACAATTGAATATAATTTTTCTTCCTCTACTATTTTTATGTACAATGCTATAAGTGGATATTATTTTCCTACTGACATAACATATGTTACAAATATTTCTTATGATCTTTCTTATGCTACAAATAGTGCATTTTCTTATTCTATTCTTGATACAAATGCTTTGAAATATAATATTGATGTTGGATCTCTTGATCCTAGATATGGTATTGGACCCCTATTTCATTATGTTATATCCTTTCCTACCTCTAATGTTCCTATTGAGGATTCCTCCTCTCATACAAATACACCCACTATTTCTACATATAATGTTCCCTTGTCTTTGGGGGAACACTTATATCTCCCTTCAACATGTCACAATGTTTATTCCTATATATCTATTGTGCTCCTTCAAATGTTGACAAAGTGTAGCATTGTATCTCTTCTTTATTTTATCAAGGTTAAAGAAAACAAGCCTTGTGACATTGAGTCTTATGTGCACCTTTTATAACCTTGGCTTCAAAAACTGCATACTATTCTTATTATATTCAATGTACTTTTATGGCCTAACACTCTCATGTTTGGTAGAGTCAACAAGAGTTATTAAAGTTGAATTCTTGTTAATGTTGGGTTATACGTTGTTGGATGAAGCTAATGAAAGCTTGGCAAATCCAAGCAAGTGGTATATCAAGCCAAATATATAACAAGTTGTGATCAAGATAGGGGAGATCTCAGATGGTGATTTAATCTAATGAAAGGTTTATGAAACATGGGATCTTTGATGGGTAGCCCGATCCAATGCAACAATGATATGGTGATATGGGGTCTTTCCAATGATGATGATGCAGATCAATTCCAATGCAAAGGTTTGAGCAATTTTAATAATGATGCATCTCGTTAACGTTCAACATAACTCACTGAGTATCTATGATACTCAATGATCATCTCTAGGTAATGGGGTAAGTAACTCGCCAAGGAAAATCAATGTATAGAGCTTTCCAATGGTTTCAAGTTAGGTGGCTTACCGATTTGAGGAAAAGACAATGCAATACAATGCATATTATAAACAATGAAAAACTCACATAATGGAAGACAAACAAAAACCCTACTTGTAAACCTTCATATACCTATTCCTTGCAAACCTCAACAAGATTATAGAAGCTTTAAGCTTGTGGAATCTTGCAAATATTTGATTGTGGGTGCTCTTGAAAGTGAACTCCAAATGTGGATTTGACCTTGGATTTAGCTTCCAATATGCAGACACATGATAGAAAATTTGACAGAGTAAGTGTACATGAATCCAAGAGGGTCAAGAGGATTTTGAAAGGGATAAACACGCTATTTTATAGAGGCTAAACAGTGGTTGGAAGTGGTTACATGTAGTTGAATGGACATGCTAAAAATATTAGTTAAGGGAGGCTAAACCTTTCAAATGAATTAATTCACATTTGAGGGGTAGTAATTATTCAGTCCTGAAGTTGCATCCGGAAAGGTGGTTATACGTGCAATTTTATTGCCCCCACCTTTATAGGATTTTAGAAGTGCAATTGACTCAACTAGTGAAGTGGAGTGCAAGTGGAGTTACCTAGGATAATGAAGTGGCGATTGACTAGGAAAATAGGTGTATTTTCCTAATTAAGTAACTAATTAAATTAGCAACAATGTCCAAGATAATTAATCAATCATTTATTTAATAAATGACAATTAAGCTAGCTAAAGTGTGTTAGAGATTAATTTAATTAATCCAAACAAGGTGAATGTGCATGATTAATCATTTTAATTAATCATAAGAGGTATGAACTAGGATGTGAATTGGGATAGTACTAGGAACAAGTATGTAATTTTGGGGTGTCTACGCATACCTTCTACAACATTATTCACAAGTACCTCTAAGTTTATAAACATAGTATCAAGTGTAAATCTAAAATGGGATGGTGATTCCCTGGGGATCGTCTAATGTCTCAATCAAACAACCTATAAACATATTTTTTTGGATTTGAGAGTGAGTGCCTAGGGGATACTTCATATTCTCTCAAACTAAAAACTTATTCTTCTACACATATTTCTCTCTCCTCTCTACACACAACCTGATCATATTAGTGCATAATCTTATTTGATACCAAATGTTAGAAAACACATGATTTAAAACATTTAAAATAATAAATTTGATCATTTGATACACAAATAACATGTTGCGATATTTATAACTATTGGATATTTTTTTACATAAATTACAACACCATATCAAGTGGGAAATAATACTCAATAGAATGTGACCTTACAATTTCACTATCATTTAAAACTAACACTTACTAAAAACTAAATTGACTCAATTTAATTGCACATTAACTCATGTACTTATTTGAGGATAATGATGAATTATTCACCTAGTTAACCTAATTCTATCATACTCTTGTATTTTAATTTATTTTGGAGGATCCACCCCTTCTAAGGAGGGGTATCAACCAAGTTTAATCTTCATTTCTCTACTTTTTATATGTTTAATTATAAAACAAGGAAGTAATTATATGATTTATAATTTATTAATTTATGTATCATGCTTATGTTTCCATCTTTGTATATTATCCTTTGGTTTTAAATACACTCAAGAAAAATACTAAATCTTAAATTTGAAGGGGACATAAGGTTGTAAAGATCACAGATTGATTGGTCTAGATAAATATATATCTCCATTGGTAGTGTGTTTTTATGTTGTGTTGATAAGTTCTCTACAATTAGAGATGGTGATAGTGGAGTTTCATGTTTTTGAGGAGTTAATAATTAATTTTTTATCTTAAATTTAGTTTCTAGTTGATTATCATATAGGTTGTGACTTCAATCTTATTAAAATTTTATATCTATTTGACTATTACTTGAAAACAAAAATTATTAGGGGAAATTTATCATAAAATTATAATAATATTGATTGAATAGGAAAGTTTGGAATCTATTTATTCAAAGAATCCAACAAAATAATACACCCTATAATTTATACTATTTAGTACCAATGGATAAAAATATCAAAATAATAATACAATTATTAGTCAATATATAACAAAAAAATGATATTTGTTATTTCTACCTTTTCAAATATATTAGAGATAAAATATATCAAAGATATACGTAGTAGCCAATATCATTTATTAATGCGAAAAATAATTTAAAATAAAATAAAATAAAAAATAAACATTATATTAATCTTTTTCAAATATATCAAAGATATATGTAACACTAATTTATTTAATTAATTAACCCTGTGATAACATTTTCATTTAATTGATACGATTTAGTACCAATGGATAAAAAATATGAAAAATAATAATACAATTATTAGTCAATATATAACAAAAAAATATATTTGTTATTAGAGTACCTTTTCAAATATATTAGAGATAAAATATATCGTAGATATACGTAGTAGCAATATCATTTACTAATGCATAAAAATAATTTAAAATAAAATAAAAAAATAAACATTATATTAATCTTTTCAAATATATCAAAGATATATGTAACACTAATTTATTTAATTAATTAACCCCGATAACATTTTCATTTAATTGATACTATTTATACCAATGGATAAAAATATGAAAAATAATAATACAATTATTAGTCAATATATAACAAAAAAATGATATTTGTTATTTCTACCTTTTCAAATATATTAGAGATAAAATATATTCACCTAGAACCTATTCGTATAGCAATATCATTTACTAATGCGAAAATAATTTAAAATAAAATAAAAATTAAACATTATATTAATCTTTTTATATGTTTAATTATAAAACAAAAGTAATTATATTTAATTATTAACAATGTATCATGCTTATGTTTCATCTTTGTATATTATCCTTTTTTTAACTACACTCAAGATTTACTAAATCTTAAATTTGAAGGGGACATAAGGTTGTAAAGATCAAATTGATTGGTCTAATATATATAGTAAGAATGTGGTAATGTTGTGTTGATAAGTTCTCTACAATTAGAATTCATAGTTTAAAGTTAATAATTAATTTTTTATCTTAAATTTAGTTTCTAGTTGATTTTCATATAGGAACTTTAATCTTATTAAAATTTTATATCTATCTACTATGCGAAAACAAAATTATTAGGGGAAATTTATCATTAAATTATTTTAATTATTGAATAGGGTTTGGAATCATATTTATTTCTTCAATCAACCATATAATACACACTCTAATTGATACTATTTAGTACCAATGGATAAAAAATGAAAAATAATAATACAATTAAGTCAATATATAACAAAAAAATAATATTTGTTATTTTACCTTTTTCAAATATATATCGTATATCGAGATATATGTAGTAGCCAATATCATTTACTAATGCGAAAATAATTTAAAATAAAATAAAATAATAACATTATATTACACAGCGCAATATATATCAAAGATATATGTAACACTAATTTATTTAATTAATTAACCACTGATAACATTTTCATTTAATTGATACTATTTAGTACCAATGGATAAAAATATGATGAAAAATAATAATAAATTATTAGTCAATATATAACAAAAAAATGATATTTGTTATTTCTACCTTTTTCAAATATATTAGAGATAAAATTATCGTAGAGCAGCAATATCATTTATGCGAAAATAATTTAAAATAAAATAAAAAATAAACATTATATTAATCTTTTCAAATATATCAAAGATATATTTAATTATTAACAATTTAGAGATTTTTATTGCACCAAATTTATAGTGGTTGCATCCCTTAAAACTTTAACATATCTAAGAATTTGAACCTCAACTTATTAAAAAATTGGTGCATGGCACAATTACAACTTCATACTTTAAACACTATTATTCCCACACTGGATTATTCCCACCACATGGAAAAATCAGTGCGAATGATGACCTAGGTGATCAGAAATTATTTTAATTATGGGGAGGGTTTTCCATTCTTCACCTTTCTTCACCATCACCATATACCCCTTTTCTAATGTTATTTGCGAGGCTAAACAAATTGACCTTCCCCTTAACCAATAATTTGCAATAAAATAATTTATATTTTCTTGGTCAGCAAAATGATGTCCAACTGATCACTCCCACTTCGACCCAACTCATGAAACCTTTAAAGAAAGGGGATGAATCGCAAACACAGCGCATGATTCCACCCAGCGATCCCAATTGATCATTGTTTCCACTTTAAGATTCGTAATCCTAGTCGAATGACTTCTTCTGCCATTGCTTCTCCTAAGTTATAACAATCTGTTAACTCAAGACTCAAAAGTGTTGTGCGATATTAATCCCATCACACTCTCTTCATTCAACAAAGTCTCACATTATAAAAAAATTAGGGAGAGCAAACAAATGAAAGGATTTTTTAAGGTGGAAGATACATGACATACCTGCAAGCTGTGAATGAAATTTCGTATTGCTACGCCATTGCACAGCGGGCAATTTCATGCTTCAATGTAGGCCACTCTTCAATACCTGCTATATTCTGCAGCTTCTCACATCCTTTAATTATAACAGTCTCCAGCTTTAGAACAGTGAAAATGCTGATTTTAACATTTTGAAGATCAAAATGTATACTTTTTGTAAATTAGCACACATAAGTTGCAACTCCAGATTCAAGGTTGGGAAAGATTCAGCTTGGCCTTTAAGAGATTCTGTTAAAGGAAAGCCATTCGATTGGTATTTCCGTGCCATTTAACACTACTTTTTCCAAATGATTTGACATTCTAGTCAAATCTGGAAACTCTTCCAAAATTGTTTCTTCAATATACAGCTCTTTCAACGAGGAGGGTTGCTGCAATTGAGGATGCAATTGTTACAAACTTTCACGGATTTCAATTTAGAAAATATATAAGCTACATTTACGAGTTTGAATATAGAATTTTTTATTAAAAACGCATTGGAGACTTTAGTTTCCATACCTTTACATCACTCTGCCATAATCTGATAAGATCACCATTTGAGATGGCTAAATACTGCAAATTTTGAAGAGGAATCCATGAAGGAATACTTCTCATCTGTGTGCTATTTTCATAATTATGATTACAATAAGTCAATCTCAAGCCATAGCAAAGAAGTAGATGTGTGACTCCAACCATTTGAATTCCCTATAAAATATCTAATTGTAGCATTCATGGACCTTTCTTAACTGATCCAAAACACCTCCAATTAGACGAAAGAATGAATTGGAATCCTTCTAATCCCTGCATTTAAAAACCAACCTAACAAAAGTGATCTACTTTTTAAAAAATCAATTCAAGGTAAATACAGATATTCCAAAAAAGAATATAATAATAAGTAAATAGGTAAGCATACCATAGATTCAATATCTTGTAGACGCCACATGCGAGGGCTCAATTCATCTGACATCTCTCTTCCAAGGTCCCTTAGGTGATCATGCATTCTTAATACAAGTTTATTCCCTCTCCAAGCTATATATTTCTATTTCTTCAACAAGACATTTATCTTTTAGTTTTTGTAGTGCATGTTCGCCATTCCATCCTGATCCCTCCCAAATTCTTAGGGCCATTTTTTTCATTTCATTGATAAAAAAACATGCAATATCCATGAATATTTGTTTTTCTTCATTGTCCAATGAATCAAAACTTATTTTAAGTCTTTGTTTTATGTCTTGAGGCAACATTGTACTAACTTTTTTCAATTCTAACCTCCAATAATTTTTATCTCTACCACGAACATGCCTCCCTAGAACTTGAAGAGAAAGAGGTAAGCCTCCACACCCATCCAAAAATGCATTAACAAGATCTTCATATCCATTAGTAGGATGAGGTTGCTGGAAAGCATGCCAACAAAAGAGCTCTTTGGCAGCAGCTCTATCCATTCCCTTTAAATTATATCCTGTGGTAATTCCCGTGCTCACAAGCACCCCTACATCACGGGTTGTAACAATTACTAGACTATTTCGAGACTTATGAATGCTCGAAAAGGCATCTAACTGTTCTGCATGATCAATATCATCCAAAATAACTAGAAAGCTTAAATCATTGTCCTTGCTATGCAACCCTCTATATAACTTGCTCCTTCCTCTATACTTTTAAAATCAGAGGGATTTTCACCAAAAATATCTTTAACTAGTTGCATTTGCAAAGAAGGTACTTCCCTTTTTACATAAGCTTCTCGCACATCAAATAGAAAACACCCTCGGCTATATTGTGAACGCTTTCGGTTGAACAACTCTTTGGAGAGAGTTGTCTTCCCTATCCCGCCCATTCCAAATATGCCAACTATCTTAGGCTTATCTTTACCTTCTTCCTCATTCGGCACTGGCTTTCAAAATCATCTACAAGCTCATCAAGGCACTCTTTTTCGAAATCTTGTACGAGCTTGTGAAGTCCAACTGGATATTTGGCAACAGAGCAACTTAGGCTTTAACCTTTCAAATTCTTTTTGCACAGCTGACACTATGTTTTTGCAGTCACTGAAATTCGAAAAGAAAAGGGGAACTAGATGAGGATAAAATTAACCAGTTTTGAGGGAAGCAAGAAAATAATACAACCTAGAACTATCAAATGGACGGAAACCAGAGAAATCCTACCCATTGAATTCTTCGCCGGTGAGAAATGAAACCGATTGAAGGGCTTCCTTCCACTCCTTAAGCTTCTGCAGGTACCTGGACTTCTTTTCGTAATTCGTGAAAGCATCAGCATACACGCCCTTTTCTATGTGCCGGAGTTCCCAGGGCTGTACATCATAAAACACAGGAATAATCTTTGCTTTACTCTGTAACATGAGAACCAGCTCCGCCAAACACCACGGGGACTCGGCATATTTTTTGGAAAATATGGCAATGTGAACTGCAGCAGAGCGGATGGCGGTCTCAATGGTAGAAGGGAACGAATCTCCAAGCTCCTTCTCTTTGGAATCAAGAAACGCCTTATTCCCAGCTCCTGCAGAGAAATGTAAAGTTGAGTAGCCAGAGTATCTTTGACATCTGGGCCTCTGTGGTTGATAAACACATCATACAATCTCCGAGATTCATCCACCTTCCTTCTTATGCCAGGAGGCTCAATTCCAGAGAAGGCATGATGTTCCTGATCATTATGAGGCTCCTCATTTTGTTGGTGAGACGAGGAAGAAGATGCCATTGATTTCAACTGAAACAGTAAGGATGCCTAATAAAAAGATGGGAATAATCTGGAAGAGAAGAGGTAGAGTGAAGGAGATTTTATAGGAGTACGCATACAAATAAGCATAATACATATAAATATAAAAATCATAGATGGAGTTCCTTCGTGGAAAGAACCAGGAAGTGGGACGATGGAAAATGTTGGGAAAACAGAGCAGTACCGACTACCTATTCGCTGTAGAAATTAATAACATGAATTTATAATTTTCGTGTCCGGTGGTTTCAAGTACTTGCTCTCGGGTAGATGAGTTGCTTGGCAGGTCATCTACATGTAATATATTATGTCATTCCACTCCCCCTACGCGTCCTTTCGGTTGGTTCTATTCATTCTAATATTGCTCCAATTACATTCAATATCTCATTAAAATATGTTACCAATCGCATGTAAATAGTGTAATGGAGATGTTAATGGTAATAGGGGCACTTTAACCAGCACGCACAAATGTTGTGTGCGTTGGCCGAATAGAAGCGACAAAAAAATTGGGCAACAGTTGAAAACATCAAATTTAAATACAACCGGCGTCATTTCATATGCATGACACATGCGTAGGCGGGTTGTTGAAGACGCTCTAGTTGAAACTTGTAGGTTCGAGGGTCAAATCCTATCAACGGCGACATAAAAATTTTGCAAATCGACTTCAGTCGACGGGCATCAATTGAACTCCTTTCCGCATGTTGTTTACGCTCAACTAAATGTTGAAGAACTTAAACTTGAAGAATTGAAACACTGTAGCAGGAAAAATGTTGGAGAGAATGTATGCAAAACTCTTCTTTCTTCTAAGAAAACACATATGAACTACGTGTCATTTATATCAATCATTTGAAGGAGAAAGGGTGTGGTGCAAAGATAGATGAGACAACATAATTTGGAGATATCTCAAAAATCAAGGCCCTATGAGGTTTGATCTTTCATTTTTCATTGCAAAGATGGTTTGGCCTCATGCATCCTTATTCGCAACAATACTTTTTTTTTCTCAAAATTGTAAAAAGGTGTGAAAGCCTATGACACTCAAAATAGCCTTATCTCACATGCAAAAGGTCCATGTGGGGATGAAGGGATAATAAATGGGTATATATGGAATGTTATTTATAGCATACATGGTTAACAACTAGATGAAATCTTGAAAAAGGAAACATGATGAAGGAAATGAAGTCTACACCCTTCCACGTGGCATCAACAGAGCCAAAAGGATTGTTGAGTTAGAAAAGATAATAGAAGGTGCATTCCAAGGTGGAAGGAGGGACGAGAGTCAATATGAACTTGTGACTGGGTATATGGATACGAAAGTATAACATTTTAAACTTGTGTGATGTGAAGCTCACAATAAAGGGCATGAGAGGTGTCGACTTTCATGCGACACCAACTTGGGCACCCAAAGGTGATATTTCTTATGAAAAGAGATCATGCTTCAAACTCTCCAACCAAGCACAATCTTCTTCCTCCGCGAACATATGATAACTCAATAAACATAAAATAGTATTTTATATATTTTATTAATATTGTATGATTAACATTATTGAGATTTTTTTAAGGACAACATATTATAGTCACATAAAATATGTTTGGTAATCATGGGTATATACAAAAATAAAGACATCTCATCCTCTACTAAAAATGATTTTCGGTGTCACTCAGGGACATCAACATGCACCGATAGTGATCAGGTGATTCATCTACTCTCTACAGAGAAGCAATTATTCCTAAGTTATTCTAACCCCTCAATTGTGCGATAATGTCTTTGAAACTATTTTCCTTATTTTCATCCACCATCCACATCACCTCTTCTTCCTTCAAATCTCTCAAGAATTCACCCTTTGCATGGGAGGTAACACTAAGACTAAGGTTTGTGTAGATCAACCTTGACTTCGACCTACAATTACATTAATCTCCATCCTTCTCCATTCTACATTAATTGGCAAAGTTCAAATCCGTAAAACAACATAAATTGTGCACCAATGTTTATATGTATAAATATTGAGGAAAAATGAAACTTGCAGTGCAATCCAATAATTCTTTCTTGGGCGCTATCTTATTCACTTCTCTCCATCATGTGTTAATGGATTTCACTCTTATTATTAAAAATTGTCATTTATAAAACACTAGAGAAAGACAAATATTAACGTGAACATGGATTAATTTCCCCTTGAATGCAAAGTTCGAGAACACTCCATTGAAATTTGAAATATGGTTTGGGTACAAAGGAAATCATACTGTTTATGGTGAATTTCGGTTTGTTACTATTATATTGAAATACCAAAACTCTAAAAGAAACAGGGTTTAACGATACCTATCAACAAAACGCAATGTGAGGATGAGTGAATACACTAACAATGTGAGATATTGCTTCCTTTCACCGAGCGAGAGGACATGTATAGCTAAACCAGATATATATTAGATAATGATTGAACGAATTACTTGGCAACACCCGATCTTAGGAACCAATGGGCTTCCTCGAGGGATGTCAACTCGTGTTTACAATTAATCGATATGATACGAAAATAAGAAAATCAAAATATGATTAGAATTTTAGAGGGATGGAGAGATCTTATTCTGCTTGTTGGTTGGCCCAAGCAAGCTACGACGAGATTGAAGTCCAAGAAATACTCGAGCCAGGTTTGTTTTTGTTGTGTCCTGTACTTCACGTATCACTTCAAGTTAATCCTCGATGTATTCTATTTTAGGCATAAGGGCAATGACACATAGGCTAAGTTCGTGTGAGATATCGAACTTCTCCCACACGAAGGGTTGTTGCACGATCGAGAGGTCGTAGAGACTTATAATGGGATGTACTTGTCTTAGAACAATCACCTAACGAAAAGACATGATTGTAAAGTTGTTTGTTAGCAAAATAAAATGATACTGGATGTAAATATAATAATAAAATACAAGGATCGACGATGATCAGGGATCGATGAAATCGGGGAAAAATGGTCTATGTTAATAAAGGCTAGTAAAATAGAATGCTTTGATGTAGATTATGATGTTGATAGTGCAAAAATGAAACACAGAGGCTAAGAAGACAATTGGGATGTAAAAAATTGATATTACAATATGTGTAAAGAGCTAAATAAACTATAAAGGGATTGGGGCTCCAATCAATGGTGATTGGGGATCGGCGGTGATCCCTGGTAAAATGGAAGATTAACTAAAGAATTGAATTGATGGCTATAAGAAAGGAATAATGTAGGATGGCTATCTAGGAGGATGAATGCAAGTGTTTATAAGATACAACTAATGTAAATTACGATTGAAAATGATAAAAAGGAGTACACTATACCTTGTTGAATGAGGATGAGAATGATAGAGCTCTAATGGCAGATTGAATGTTGGATAAGGACTCCCAAGAGATGGTAACAGATTGTGAAAGATCTTCCAATGTCGTGAGGTTGTGCAGGGTCTCAACAATTCATACATGAATCCAATCTCTGTATAACTAAGAAATGGGGAAGGAGGGTGGTTAAATATGATCAACGACATCTGTAATGATCGTCGACGATCGCAATTTTCGTCGATCTTATCAAGATGGTTTTAAAAATAAGCAAGGAAGGATGGAAAATGGTTGAAACCACTTGCGATCCGAGGCTTGTAGATTGTTTGGGAACGGTGGGAGGTTAAGGATCCAGTAGGAAGAGGTTAGGAGGTTAGGATGGTTAAGGTAAATTAGGTTAGGGTTGTTTTAGGTGGTTTGGAAAGGTAAATGGGATTCTAGGTAGGTAAATTAGATTAAGGGAAAATGGACTTAGGTTAGGAATAATAGTGTGAATAAAGATAGTGTAATTAATATGTGTAGGGTCACCTAGGGGTGAAAAAGCGGTGTCTAAACATACAAGAGGCTATGTGGAGCCACTACTCTCGAAAGTAAATCAAGATTGTTCATAATTATTAAATATTTGAAGCCTCCACTTTATTTTCATTTACATTTACTTTAACCACCTTTGGCCATACTCATAAACTAGTTTCTCGTAGATTTTTTGTTTTCATATTTTTTTCAAAATACAATTTAGGATGCCACTAAAACTTAGAGAAGAAACAAAACACACACCAATTTTTACATATTTAGGTGGTTCCATGCATTTCAAAACACAATAAGATGTTGGCTCTTTATGATGAGAAGAATTCCCTATGTTAAATGTCCCATTTCAATATAGGCTAAGAGGGTGCTAGAAAAGGTTATAGGGTTTGGATTTACACTTTTCGATTGATTTTTTTGAAAGTTTCCAAGGTATTTTCAAAAAATCCATTTTTGTGTATCCCATAGTCATTACAATCCACGAGAGCACATATCTGTCAAGAATTTTGTCAAATTGTTCGCATGCTTCTACATTTATAAACATATCTGCTAGGTCACTTACAAGTTAAGTATCTACCAAAATTCCCTTCTTCATAATGCTTCAATGGATTTATATGCCTTGTTTCAAAGATTTTTTTGGCACAAGCTAGTAGCATGCTAAAAATAGTGACCTGATTAGAGTGGAAACATGTTAGTTGTATTTGGCGAAACAACATCAATGATCCATGAGGTGACCTGTATATTTTCTTCACTGCCTCCATAGAAACGAAGGCTACGTGGGTCGAATTATTTGGCTCTAACCGACTCCTCTCCTCCTTCACAAATCCCAAGAGCATCAAAATCACCACAAAAATTTAAATTATCATCCACTACTCCTAGTGGTGGGTCACATTATGCGCTAGGTTCCCTCCCATGTTATACTCTTCTAGGAAATAACACTAAAAATCTCATATCCAAAGAAATTTGTTCGGTTCGGCTTATTTCATACTTAGGCCGGTAATGGGAGTGACATCGTCAAGCTAGGAAAGAGCGCAAATGTAATATTTACCTAACCGGAAAACAATTCTTTGAGTCAAGGATGTAACCCACCAACACACATATTGAATCATTTGTGGCAGCCATAGGAGATATATCCATAATAGGTGATACAAATGACCAATCAAATCAATTGTTGTGTTCATTAATTTATACATTAAAGACCAAACATATATGAATCGTTTATGCCTCTGCAACCTATCAACAACCACACACAACTACACAATGTGAATGTTAATAGGTTTAATATCGTATTAGAGTGGAGGAGACATATTGGAAAAGAAGGGGAGATTTGAAAAACCATATTATAACACAAGGAATTAATGAAGAGAAGTAAGATGTTCTTTATCTAAATTTCTAATTTCATCAATCAGAACATAGTGTGCATGCTTGAAGAAATCCTGGAAAGTTGACAAGGATTGGCCTTCTAGCAAATTTATTTCCTCGATGGGTAGCATAGGCATGCATGAATGGAGGTTGCAAATAAATGTTGAAGGCCAAAACACCGGTAGGTGTAATACATATAAGAGGTTATTTTTTAACCTTTTATGTGGAAAAGAGTGCAAATTTTATATTATTTATGAGATATGATTCCCTTGTTCCTGCAATACCTTGGATGATCCATTTCAAAGGAGGGAGTTGGTCTCTATACATCATGCCACAATGTTTTCTTCTTTCACGATGAATTGGTCACCATATTGGATTTGTCTAGCCTCATAGGTGTGTTCTCATTCTATCTCTAGGTCACTCAAACCAATTACTTTCTTTTTGCTCTTACAACATGCAACCTAACATTGTTGTTATTTTTTCTTCTTTCTTGGTAGAACTCACTTATTTGTTCATCTTTTTCCTAGATGACCATTTTTCCTTGGAACTTAAAACACCACTGACAGATGATGTATTACAACTTTGTGGGATTACTACAATTACTTTTTGTAAGCATTGAGTAAATACAAAAAATAAAATCTATAAATGAAATGAAAATAGAAAATACTTCAAAACTGAAAAAAATGTATATGAAGATTAAATTTCATCATATATTGTAAGGGTCGCAATGAACTCCGTAACTTTAAATATTATTAAAATAAAATATAGGTTGGTTACATAGGAATATAGGGGACATTAACTCCTGACACACAACCAATCAAAAAAAATCTCCAAAAATGCTTAGAGTAATATTAAAAAATTAACTCTTTAACATTACTTAAAGAGTTAGAAAGGGAAACATTTTGCAATATTTACCACCGACCCAATGTTTTAAACAAGCACAAAACACACACACACACACACACACACACACACACACACACACACACACACACACACACACACACACACACACACACACACACACACACACACACACACACACACACACACACACACACACACACACACACACACACACACATGCACACACACACACACACACACACACACACACACACACGTGTACACACACACACACACACACACGCCCACACTCACGACTAACAAAAATGCAAAGTATAGTATAACATTGAGTGACACCCTTATAAGGGGAACACCATGAAGCAAAGTTTCCATCTAAAAAAACATCCGCCCTCGAAAATGTGGCTAATGAAAAGGCCAAAGAGCATGTTGCTTGTGTGTATGGCTACGAGATCGTTGAATATGATGCGGGTAGAAGGGTATGCCCAACACATTGAGTCGTCGTCCATGCAAGGGAAGTCATCTAGTATAAGTGAGGTGGTGTGGATAATTTCTATCGCACATGCCAACCATTCAAGTTCTTGATCTATGTACCCTCCCACAACCTTGCAAGTTGTGATGCATGTCACCAAGCACAATATTTTCCCCCTTCCAATAGAAAATATCGCATTCACTATTGTATCTTTTTCGGGCAAGTCAGGCGGGTTCCCTGGTGTATTCACAGTTTTTATGAGGGGTTTTCTTTATTCTTTGCAATCAAACTCAAAACTATTCTCTTGCATTGTTTGTATTAATTAAGCATTGAGCGATACTCTTATATGAGGTATAACATGAAGTAGAGATGTTATATCAAAGTGAAATATGACGAACTTAGATAGATCGACGAGAATCCTATATATTAATTAGCCAATAGAAATGATGTTGCAACTTGGCCACCCAAAGGTGAATGGTGCAGAGGTTGAGCACCTTCCAAGGAAAAACACAATGACCCACACCAAAGGGGTCAAGCTTCAAGTTATTTATGTGGCACACTACACCAAGTTTGATGTTTCGCTTGTTCAAACATGGGATCCCTATCATTGCATCATGCCACAATCTTTGCTTCTTTTGTGATGACTTGGTCATCATATTGGATTCGTTTGGCCTCATAGGCCTATTCTTGTGACATCTTTGGGACACTCAAACAAATTATTTTCCTCGCATTCATGCTTCTACACAAGTTTGACACTTAATGCTCGTGGATCCCTTGTAGTTTGATTTTCATTTTTCATTCCAAAGCTAGCTCAACCTTAGGCATCCTCCTTCACAGGAATACTCTATCAGAAATATTATTTCTTGATACTTACTTATGAGCCTAATCATTTTCAAGTGTTATGTATTATTCATGGCTCAATCTTTAATTTTTGTTTGGTAAATACATGTTTCATTGCACCTTCAATCGATATGGCACTGTAAGTTTACAATCCTTAATTTTCTTTTCTTGGCATCGCTCATGATTGTGATCAACATAGGGTCTCCTTGTAGCACAAACACAAACCTTAGAAGAAACACATGGCCTTTGATAAAAGCACTGAATTGTCACGACAAGGTTGGCAAGGTTGCTATATATGTTGATTGGAAAGAAATTACTTAAACATAAGATTTAGTTTGTAGCATTGATAACGACTCCAACTGTCACAAAAAATAATATTACGTTTATCAATATGATCAAAATAATACAGCCAGGACTCATCATTACACTCCTTATCATCTTCATTATATACCAAATTAACAAAAATATATTAATAAACCTAAGCACAAACTATTGACATTACACCTAATTTTGATTATTGATTCACCTACTTATCAATTAAATATAGTCTTAAAAATAAATGACAAAAAAATTAATATCACCTTTTAGCTATTTCAAAAACAATTGATTCCTCCTCTTTAATGGGAGAGGTTCCCTTATTGAAAGTAAAAAAATATTCACAAATGTACAACTTTCAATTTCAATGAGGAACTCTGATATCATGAAAGTGTTTTAAACTCCAAGATAGATTATCAATACAAAATAACATAAGAACTAAGGAAAGGGAAAGGTAGAATAGCACTCTTCGGAAGTATAGATAGAAAAATAGTTCCCTATAAATGTTGAAATAGGATAATATAGAATAAAATCATTCGTATTAAAACTATTAGATGTCATTTTGCAGACACAAAGTTCCAAAGATAACATCCACAAGAATACAAAGATTCTCAGTGTAAATAGATAAATGATTCAATAATTTATGATAGATAATAAGGAATGAAAAGACACAGATAGAAGTAGAAAGGAAAATCTTCTTGTATTGATAGCTTTTGACTCTTTTACACTTTTCAAAAATAATAAGAGTTCCACCCATTGAAATGGCGAAGAGAGCTCATTATATAACTTACAAATTGGTTACATTTGGTAACTGCTTTCCTTTAATTAAAAGATTAATTAAGGAAATTCATAATAAAAATTCCTTAATTAAATTACAAGGAGCTCGACACTAAAAATAGAAGAAGATAAAGAAAATATTGAGAAGAGACATCTCGATCATGGTTGAGAGGGCCCACTGATTTGAGAATCCGATGCCTGAATCTTTTCAATGCTTCTACTATTTCCATGCCTCTTGGAATTGTGGTGTTGGTAGTAGCATGAGTCCACGTTCCTAGACATTTCTCCATATCTTTATCAAACTCAGTATGTTCCAGATATTCTTTATTAGCTTCAAAGGAATGGAGGGAACAAATGTCTTCCATCTTCTCTTTAGTAAATGACTCTTCTTTAAACAAATCATCCTTGAAAAAAGTTTTGAACTGAGCCTTGATTTCCTGAAGAGAGAAGGGAACACCTGTAGTTTCATCTTGAAGATGGCAGTGAATTTCTTTGAAGGCTGATGAGACACAAGTTTTAAAAGATTCTCCTTTTTGCCACACATTCCTCAATTCTCCCAATGCTTCCTCCAAAACCTTTATCTTCCACTCAACACTGAAAATCCATGTCTTTGATAAGTTATTATTGGCATCATCAAATACATTGTTGACCAACAGGATCTTCTCATCAGCTTGGCCCATTAGGTGAAGATTTGTAATACAACTACTCCAGACCTTTAGCTCTTTATCCATGGCTTTGATTGAGGAAGAGAGTTTCTACTGCAAATTAATCACTTTTTCATTGGTTTTGAAGGCTTCCACAATGAAGTTCAAACTTGCTATAGTCATATCATCCACCATAGCTTCCATTGCCTTCCCATAAGTTGAATACTTGTATATGTCTTTGATGCTCTGAACTTCATCTTGGATGAGAATCATGGGGGTTGGGAGAGCAGCCAGTGGGGTTGGATCAAAATTTTTATGCTTGGCCAACAATGATTTGATAAAGTTGGAAAGAACACGATCTGTTTCTTCCAACCGCTCTCATGGTCTACTTTCCTTTCTCAACCTGTTCAATAACCTTAGCTAATGTTTCCTGAAGGTTATGAACTTCACTATTAGGAGTGGATTATCCCATTGGGATCCTGGAAAGCTCCAAATCAAAGACCAAAAGATCCTTCTTTGCTTTATCAACCTTGGGATTTATAACCTCCAGGAACTGTTGGCCATGAGCATCAGTTACTAATCTTGAAGTAATATTTGCTCTCTTTTTGGAGGAGGAGGAGCAAGATTAAAGCAGAGCTGCTACAACATCGAAATCGCCTGTTAAACGAGAAGAAGATTTCCTTCTTGCTCATTAACCAAGGGCTGCACACAAGCAAAGGTAGATTATGAAGAGGAAGGAACAAGAGGCCCAAGAGCAAGTGAACTCATGGAACTCAAATTATTAACCATTGTTGCCTCCAAAGTAAAGAAGTACTTGGGGCCTCAAGAACTTCCTTTGCAGAGCAAACATGCTATACTAGGAGATTCGATGTACTTAGAACCTCTTTTTCTTCTACAACATTGATTTCGGAGCTCCTACGGGATCCGACACTTCACCATCATCACTTTAACCGAGAAAAATAATGTTCTCCAGTCCTAAAGGAAAATCACCACCCCGTGAAGAGATTCTTCCTTAATTGGTTCTTACTTAACCTCTTTAATCTTCTTTTGATACACTTGAGTGGAAGGAGTAGATGATTTAGGCTCTTTTATTGAGGAAGAAGGAGGGGTTTGCTCAGGTACCTCAGTACTAGGTGTATGTACTTCCTTCCTGGTTTAGAAGTTTCTCTTGAAGAAGATCTATTATGGCTTCTCCTAAATTCACGAACTTTCCTATCAAACCAAACTTTAGTTCTAACAAGGACGGGGGCAATTATCTCACTCAAATCATCTTTCTCCTTTACATACCAATCCAGGGTTTCTAGAGGTGTGTGCTTGATGGATCTTTCATACTCAAAGGATTGCAAGCCCTCATCATCGTCCTTAAGCCCTTCAGAACCTAGTAGAGATTGAGATCTATAATTTGTTGCAGAGATAGTCTGCCATAATGCCTCCTTTTGGCTTCAAAATCATTAGCACAATCAGCCCAGTAATCCTCAGTGTCTAGTTTATGATGATAAGTTATTTTGAGGTTTTGATCAATAAATTTCTTCATATCAAAACAAGTCCTGGGTCTGAAGAAATGGACAGTGAGAGGAGCAATATCCCTTTCTATGTTTTGGGCATCTAGAGTTGTTTTGCATGTATAATTTCCCAAGGAGATAGGGAAATGAAGACTAGTGATCTTCTTGTCTCTACAGGTTCTGTGTAGTTTATCAAGCTGCCTGCACACCTCAACCAGAGCCATTTTATCATTGCAAAACATGGGGAGCTTGAGGGGTGTACTTTCAAAGCAATCTAACCTGATGTATGAGAATCTTATGAATTGGATGAAGAAAGCCCCGTACTTGGCTATCAGAGTCATAGCTTCATCAAAAAATCTCCTAGTAGTGTCACTCTCTAAGATTCTTACAATATACATGGTGAAAGCATCACTGACCCTTCTGAAATTGTGATTGTTGGCCTCGAGGGTAAACTGAGGCGGTATGTGTAGATAGGCTCATCCTTCTTGCCCTCCATGTAGGTGAAACCAAACCACTCCCGGGACGTAGCTAGGGTATACATGAGATAAGAATTCATATAGAAATTCTTAGTCTGCTGAACATTTGACAATTGTTTAGTCAGATTCATACAAATAATTTCAGCCCAATTTATGTTCTGCTTGCCCTCACAGATGATATTTATAAAAGGGCACATCTAAAAATGAAATTCATTGGTGGAGGGCATTCCCATGATACGAGTAATCAAAATGATGAAATAAAATAGCTCCTCATTGAAATCAACCCTGAATAATGCTTTGGAGAGTCAGGATGCTCCTTTCTTAGGGCTCTTTAACCATGACTTCACTACTCGTGCCTTGTATTTTTCACTGTCTTGATCGAATATAGTTTGATCTTGAGCAAGAGTGAGAACGATGGAGTCTTTGATCTCAGGAATGCGTAGGGCAGAAACAATGGCGGCAATATCTAGTTTAGTAATTAATTCTCCATGCACATTAACAAGCTCCATGGTATCATGGTTAAAATGAGCTCATGGCAAGAAGCACGGTGTCGGCTGAGCAAACCGCACGAGAGATGGGAAAACAAGCTGCATACGAAATTCCACCGCCACCGATCATTTGGGCCATGGGAGCGGGGTTGGCACATGTTAATCTGCCCCCCAAAATCACCAAAATCTAAGTGTCGGACCTCACTATCCCCAATATCGTGTACAAAGGTCTTGAGAGGCGAAAAATGTTCCACCGCTTGAAACTTGATCTTCATTTTTGCAATGCACAGAGGGACAACCTTCCAAGAACAAAATTCGTGATGAGAATGTAAAGGAATACAGGGAGATGAACAAATGACTCAATTGCAAGGATGCGGGTGAGAAAAAGCAAGTGAGCAATGTGACAAATGCATAGGTGGTAGTCCCTTTAAATAGTCGTTCAGGAGAGAGAAGATCATTAATGAGCATTAAATACACCTTGCACAAACTCAAAAAGATGAGATGTGGGAAAAGTGGAGAAAATCGCCCCGCATAGGTCCATGGGACATTAGGGACACATGGGATGCGAAGACATGATCTAGTTGACGCGGGTGATGCGGGAATGTGGGCCAAATGAGCACAGTGCTCAGGGACACAAAAACATGGGACGTGAAGACATGATTCGGCCGATGTGAGCGATGTGGGGAATCGGTGAACAAAAGGCCGGACGCATTTGGGACAGATGGGTTGAAAGTACGTGAAGAACTCGATGCGGCGATGTGGTGATCGGGGAAAAGGAAGTCTAGGTGAACTTGGGACAAATTGTCAAAAGTTCTCGATAAAACCAACAGAGATAAAGACTTGCAGGAAATCACCCTATGCAGAATAGAAGGCCTATCGGAACTTGGGACAAAAGGGACAAGAAAACCTGATTCGGCCAATGTGGGCGATGCGAATCGGGGAACGCGAAGTTCGATGGAACTTTGCAACATGAGGGACAAAAATTTCTGACACTATCTTTTCAAATTTCCTCTTCATTTGGGAAATCTTATTGAAGGGTGCCAACTCAAAATTTTCAAAATTTTCAACTTTCAAAAGAGGGGAATTTTGAGGGGACAACAGCTTGGCTCTTTCTGGGGATGACTTGACTAGATCACAAGAACCAAGAAAGACAAGAATTAAGAAAAACTCTGGGGAAGAAGACCAATGCCTTATCCATTGGGCCAAGGAGTCAAAGGCAAAACAATATAGAAGGCAACACACCAAAAACAAGGAAAGACAAACAACAAAGAAAAGACAAGGGAAAGCAAACACACACTGTACATAATATACATAGGACTTCCTATCCACCTAGGATTTGAACAATTTTAGGTACTACCCACTATAAGGAAGTGGGAGAGAAGATCCATCCATGTAATCAAGATAGAAAGAATTTTCGCCAGCAAAGTGCCTAATTCTGAAAGGACCAAGCCAAAGAGATTCAAACTTACCATGGCTCCCACGAGGTTCATGCCTTTTGTCCCATAGCAAAACAATATCTCCAACCTTGAACTCTCTGGATTTGGTTTTCTTGTCAAATAAAGATTTCACCTTCTGCTAATGGGCATATATTCTTAAAACCTGCAACTTGTCTTCATCTAGCTTATGGAGATACATGATCTGCTTATCCAAAGAATCACTAAAAATGGTGTCCTCAATAGCTTTCATCAAATGCAAAGCTGGTAGTTCCACTGTCACTGGTAGTTGGGCTTCCACACCATACACTACTTGAAAAGGGGACATCCCAATTACTCTTTTGGGTGTAATTCTATCTACCCAGAGAGCATCATAGAGCTTCTTGTGCCAGTTTCTCTGAGATTCATTAACAAGTTTTCTTACAATGGTCACCAAATTTTTGTTTGTTGATTCTACCTATCCATTCCCTTGAGGATAGTAATCTGAAGAATGAGCAAGGGAAATACCATATCCATAGTAGAAATCCATCATCTCAGCAGAAGAAAAATTTGAAGCATTATCAGTCACGATCTTGTTTGGTACTCCAAACCTTATCAAGATGTTTTCTTTGATAAAATTACATACTACCTCTGAAGTGGTACTTTTAACTGGGATGGCTTCTACCCACTTAGTGAAATAATCTATGGTATTCAACATATGAGTATGTCCTACACTTGAAGATGGGTTGAGTGTTCCAATGAAATCCAAACCCCACTGTTGAAAGGGTTCTTCAATCACAATCGGCTTGAGGGAAAAGCAACAACTTTGGTCTTCCACAAATGTTTGACAAGCTTCACACTTGTCCACCCACTTTGATGCATCCTTAAACAAAGTAGGCCAATAGTACCCTTTACGAAGAATTTTGTGAGCAGTAACGGAAGATGAGAAATGACCCCATAGGCTTGGTCATGGAAAGTTGAGAACAACTTCTTCTATTGCACTTTGTCAACACACTTCAAGAATCTTCCATCCACTCCCCGTTTGAACAAATCATTTTCCCATAACACGTACTGTGCTAACCTTAGCTTGATAGCTCTCTTCTCCTTGGTAGTCAAGCGAGATGAACATTCACCATAGGTGAGAAAGTGAGCAATATCAACATACCATTCATCTGTTGAGATGAGGAATAAAACAATAGGGATATCAACTTCATCCTGAGGTGTTTCATGACTAGCTCCCTCGGAAATGAGTTCACACATGCCTTTACCCTGAACTAGTTTTGTTGGTTTGATGTCGAGATCATACTCCTAAACCTTTGCTACCAAATTTCCTCTCTTGGTTCCAAACTCCTGTTGTGTAAGAATAGACTTGATAGTCATGTCAGGCACAAGCACAACAGAGTGAGAGTTAAGAATGTAAAATCGAAACTGCTTAACACTTTAACCACTACAAAAGCATGTTTCTCCATCATAGTATACTTCAACTCATGATTTTTCAAAATATAACTCATGAATGCAATGGGGATTTCATGATCTTCAGAGTTTTTTTAAGTCAACACAAGAATTGAGGTACTCTCTCGTGGCATAACAATAGATAATAAAATCTTTGCTAAAATCTGGACATGCTAAAATATGAGTCTTAGCAATGGATTTATTAATGCTTTCAAATGCTTATTTTCCTTTAGGGGACCAACCAAACGTTTGCTTTCCCTTCATCATTTGAGAAATTTTCAAAGTTAACTCTATAAAATCGGGATGAATATTCTCAAGAAGTTGATCTTACCAAAGAAGGAGTGCACTCCCTTTTTTCTTGTGGAAGAGGAATCTGCTGAATAGCTTGAAATTGTTCAGATCAATCTTGATTCCTTCTCTAGAAACATGTCCCAACAACTTGCCCTCCTTGACACGTAAGATAGACTTCTTAGGTTCAGGGAAACTCCATGTTCTTTGCATTTTAATAGAACTATTTCTAGATGCTTGAAAGTGATTTGCTTTGGTTTTAGAAAATACGGTTAAATAATCTAGATACACAACAATACATTCTCCTTTCAGACTTCCAAAGTTTAAATCCATAGCTCGTTGAAATGTGGCACCAACATTAATGAGGCCAAAGGGCATCCTCTCGTAAGCAAAATTACCCCAAGGAGTGTTAAAGGAAGTCTTGTGCTGATCTGCAGTATTAACTTCCACTTGATTATATCCTGACAAACCATCAAGCATGGACAACATTTCAGAACCTGTGACAGCTTGCAATACTTGGTCCATCATGGGTAGGGGATAATTGTCCTTCAGAGAAGCCTGATTTAAATTCCTGAAATCAACACAGATTTGAATCTCACCATTTTTCTTCCTAATAGGTACAATATTTGCAATCCATGTTGAATGATGAATGGGGAAGATAATTTTGGCTTTCAACAACTTCTGTATCTCTTGAAAAATGGTGTCAACAATCTTTGGATTGTATTGTCATTGATTTTTCTTGAAAGGTTTTATCCTGGGTTTGAGAGGAATGAAATGTTGCATTTCTTTTGGCTGAAAAGCTTTCAGATCATCATAAGAATAAGCAAGGACATCAATGTACCTCTTCAAAAGATTTACGACCTTCTTCTTTTCCTCCTGTGTGCAACATTTCCCAACGTTCACCATTTTGGGTTCAACAGAGTTCCCAATGTTAATCTTTTCATATTCAATAGACTGTTGGGCCTTTAGAAGCTTTAGACTTGACATACCTATCATGTTTATCAAACAATTCCTCCAAACTCACTATCCCTCTAGGGATCTTGTTACCTTTTAGCCTGATGCATCCATCTTGATCTGTCTCCTCTTTGACACCTTCCTCATTGGAAGACACACTCTCACGAGGCAAAGTTGTCACTTCCTTCAAAATACAATTGGTCAAAGTTATCCCTGAGCTCCAGGAAAGAGAGAAAATGTTGATCATCATTAAAAACCTGCCAGTTATTTGTGTTATCCGGTACGCTCGGTCTATGGATCATTTCAATGGTAAACTTATCCTGAGAAAAATCAGGATGAGGTATCAAGTAAAGACCCTGAAACAACTAGAGAGTCAGCCCTAGTGTTCTTTTTCCTTGGCACTGCTTTGATGGAGAAGGCATCAAGGAATTCAATAGAATCCCAAACCAGATTTCTATTGTGCTTCAACCTTCTATTCTTTACTTGGAACATATCTATGACTTGTTGAACAACTAGTTCTGCATCTCCATGAGCCATAATATTCCTCACACCTTTCTCTTTTGCCACGTTTAGTCCAAGGATGAGAGCTTCATATTCTGCTATGTTATTTGTATTTTCAAACTGTAGTTTGAATGAGAAAGGATGAATCTTTCCCTCTAGGGATATCAATACCACACCAGCCCCAACACCAGCTGAGGAGAAACTTCCATCAAATTTCAAATTCCAAATGCTATTAGGATCATGAAGTATTTCTTTGGGATGTTATGCCTCATCCTGTGACATGATCATATAGTTGCCATGCCCAATATCTTCATAAAGTATTTGTGCTTTGGGATCATCCATCTTTTGCACAATATACTCAATTTGCTTCTCAAGCAACAACTTCTTCATCTTTCCATTGATTGGTATAAGGCGTGTGACCAATCCATTTTAATTTATCCTCCCACGTCCCACAAGGTAAGTTCCTACTCAACATCATGCCATATGAAGGAGGGATATCAGCTACCACAATAGTAGCTAAAACCTTTTCTTAGGTAAGGCAACAAAGCTACTTGTGCATCCTTAATTCTTCCAACTAAGGATACCTCCCTACTCTCCATGGAATAAATAAGAACCATAAGTGCGTGTGAGGGTGATACCCAAAGCATGAGCCACTTTTGCAAGAATTGCATTTTTGAAGCTCCCGAGTCTATGAGACAGCTTGCTTAGTCTATGGCTCCGCTATAAGGAGGGTCACATAAAATGGTTTCATTTTCTCATTAGGTGAGGTGACTGTAGCCACAATATTTGGTTGGGGTGTGGAAGGTGGAGTAGGCAAAAGACCTTTAGAAGTGTTAGATGAAGTCTTGGAATGGGAATTGACAAAGTGAACCATTTTGGCAAAGGCTTTTGGATGGGTTTGATAATACTCGACCTCTGAAATCGGATTTTTTTCTTTTTAAGATGGTCGATGATATCAAAAGATCCAGAGGTGGATGGGGAATCATCACTAGGAATCCTAGGCTTATTAGGTTTTGAGGCTGGAGAAAAAAAAGTTTTAGAAGCAGGAGTAGGAGAAGAAGAATTAGCATAACTGACCTTTTGCGCGGATGCAGTGGGAACAGGGGATCCTCTTCTCGCCACCACTAGAATAGTTGTGGGATACTCCTTAGATTTTTTAGTAGGCTGCATCACTTTTTCTTTCTTATTGTTCTACTCCTAGGTCATAACAACATATGACTCGCTATTCATCTCTGCCACTACTTCATCATAATCATCTTCTCCATCAATGCCCTCAGTAGTAAGGAAATTAACTTGAGATCCATCAAGTTCTTCCAGTTCTTCATCAGCCTCTTCTTTAGGTTCTTCAAAATATTCATTAACTTCTTCGTCATCAGGTTCTTCAACCTCACAAGTTGCATTAACAGGGACCTTGATGGGTGGTCCTTTAATTTCTAGTCTTGTCTGAGAAGAAGGAAAATGATTTCTAGACTGAAAATTCCTCCTTGGAACGCTCTTGATAAGGAGCATGCTGAGCCAATTGTTTCTTGATGGCAATGAGGTCATTAGCAAGCTTCATGTACTAATTTATTTGCATTAGCTCTAGGGGTAGAGAAAGAGGAGGAAGAGGCTTTAGCTTTGGGAGGATCTCTCATGGCACTATTTACTGACATGATCAAGTCATCTTCAACACTAATGGCTAATCTTTGATCAACATCCAAAGTTACAAGATTTTCTCTTCTTAGCGCCACAGAACATACTTTAGGAAATTGAGTGTTTAGGAAGAAACATTTTTGAATTTGATCCACAGGTGTGGGTGTCTTGTTGGATCTTATTAATCATCTTATTGAACTTGGCCACAAATTTTCCCATGGGCTCCGTGGTTCTTTCTTGATTTGAAAAATTTGAGCTAGTAAAGCATGCACATCTTCTGGCAGTTTCAAACGATTCTCAAATCTAGTTCTCATGGTAGTCCAATTGGTGATGGCCCCAGCCGTGAGAAGATGATAAAACCAATTTGCTGCATTGTCTGTAAAGTCTCCACAAAAAGCCTCACGAGACATCCTTGTGTTCAACTCCAAGGACTCCACATGTAACTATGAAGGTTGTAATGTGTTCATCAGGATGTACCTTGCCATCCCCTCTAAACTTGGGAAAGTTCTTTCTGTCACCCTTGGGTAACTCATGTCGTAGGCCGAGGGAGGGCAAGAGGCCTAAATCGTTGGCCCCAAGGTAATGGAACTGCCATCCTTGGAAAGATTGTTTGAACCGAACTCAAACACCAAAGAAGAACCAAAGCATGAAGATTAGGGTTGGATTACTCTTGAGGGACACCACTCCTAGAAGCTATGTCCTCATCAGGTGGTGTGCTTGTAGAATGAGTTCTTCTATTCCTCCTTGTTGAAGGAATAGGAAAGCCTTGCTGCTCCAAGAGTCAAAACTGAGGATCTTCAATTCCGAGAGCCCTTCTACCGCGGGTAAACCTTAGAATCGTCATTAGAAAATGATCAAGTAATTGTTCTTTGGAAAGTGGAATCCATTGAAAACAAAATCCCTAGTAGAGTCAACAAAACCGTTGCTTGTCAAAATAGGACTTTAATGAAAGCAATAGTCAGGGGACGAAAGTCCCTCCTCTTTGATGGGAGAGGTGCCCTTATTGAAAGCAAAAAAACTATTCACAAATGTACAACTTTCAATTTCAATGAGGAACTCTGATATCATGAAAGTGTTTTAACTCAAGATAGATTATCAATACAAAAGAACAAAAGAACTAAGGAAGGGGAAAGGTAGAATAACACTCTTCAGGAAGTATAGATAGCAAAATAGTTCCCTATAAATGTTGAACTAGGATAATATAGAATAGAATCATTCGTATTAAAACTATTAGATGTTATTTTGCAGACACAAAGTTCCAGAGATAACATCCACAAGAATACAAAGCTTCTCAGTGCAAATAGATAAATGATTCAATAATTTATGATAGATAAGAAGGAATGAATAGACACAGATAGAAGTAGAAAGGAAAATCTTCTTGACTGATAGCTTTTGATCAAGCTTTATACTTTTCCAAAATAATCGAGTTCCACTTTTGAAATGGAAAAGAGAGCTCATTATATAACTTACAAATTGGTTACATTTGGTAACCGTTTCTTTTAATTAAAAGATTAATTAAGGAAATGCATAATACAAAGTCCTTAATTAAATTACAAGGAGCTCGACACTAAAAATAGAAGAAGAGAAAGAAAAGCTTGAAGAAGAGACATCCGATTATGGCTGAGGAGGGCCCACTGATTTGAGAATCCGATGCCTAAATATTTTCAATGCTTCTACTATTTCCATGCCTCTTGGAATTGTGGTGTTGGCAGTAGCATGAGTCCACATTCCTAGACATTTCTCCATATCTTTATCAAACTCAGTATGTTCTAGATATTCTTTATTAGCTTCGGCAATAGCTGAATGGAGGGAACAAATGTCTTCCATCTTCTCTTTGGTAAATGACTCTTCTTTAAACAAATCATCCTTGACAAAAGTTTTGAACTGGGCTTTGATTTCCTGAAGAGAGAAGGGAACACATGTAGTTTCATCTTGAAGATGGCAGTGAATTTCTTTGAAGGCTGATGAGACACAAGTTTTAAAAGATTCTCCTCTTTGCCACACATTCCTCAATTCTCCCAATGCTTCCTGCAAAACCTTTATCTTCCACACAATGCTGAAAATCCATGTCTTTGATAAGTTATTATTAGCATCATCAAATACATTGTTGACCAACAATATCTTCTCATCACCATGCAATTAGGTGAAGATCTGTAATACAAATAATTCAGACCTTCAACTCTTTATCCATGGATTTGATTGAGAAAGAGAGTTTCTACGCAAATTAATCACTTTTTCATTGGTTTTGAAGGCTTCCACAATGAAGTTCAAACTGCTATAGTCATAACATCCACCATAGCTTCCACCGCCTTCCCATATGTTGAATACTTGTATATGTCTTTGATGCTCTAAAATTCATCTTGGATGAGAATCATGAGGGTGGGAGAGCAGCCGCTGGGGCTAGATCCAAAATTTTATCCTTGGCCAACAATGATTTGATAAAGTTGGAAAGAACCTAATTTTGTTCTTCCAATCTCTATGGTGTGCTTGCCTTTCTCAACCCATTCAATAACCTCGCTTACTATTTCCGAAGGTTATGAACTTCACTATCATGAGTGGATTCTCCAATTGGGATCTTGGAAAGCTCCAAATCAAAGACCAAAAGATCCTTCTCTGCTTTATCAACCTTGGGCTTTGCAACCACCAGGAACTGCTGGCCTTGAGTATTAGCTACTAATCTTGAAGTAATCTTTGCTCTCTTTGCTGGAGGAGGGGGAGAATTACTCAATAGAGCTGCTACAACATCGAAATATGGCCCTGTTAAATGAGAAGAAGATTTCCTCTTCTTGTTAACCAAGGGCTACACCTAGGCAAAGGTAGAAGAAGAAGAGGAAGGAACAAGAGGCCCAAGAGCAAGTGAACTCATGGCACTCAAAGTATTAACCACTGTTGCCTCTAGTAGAGAAGTACTTGGGGCCTCAGGAACTTCCTTTGCAGAGGAGTCTACTATACTAGGAGGTTCAGTACTTGGAACTTCTTTTTCTTCTTCAACAGTGATTTCAGGAGCTCCTGTAGGATCTGGCACTTCACCATCATCACTTTCACTAAGAACAATAATGTTCTCCAGCCTTGAAGGCAATTCTAACCACCCCGAAGAGATTCTTCCTCAATTGGTTCTTGCTTAACCTCTTTAATCTTATTTTGATACACTTGAGTGGAAGGAGTAGATGATTCAAGCTCTTTTATTGAGGAAGAAGGAGGGGTTTGCTCAGGTACCTCAGTACTGGGTGTATGTACTTCCTTCCTAGGTGTGGAAGTTTCTCTTGAAGAAGATCTGCCCTAGCTTCTCCTGAATTCATGAACTTTCCTGTCAAACCAAACTTTAGTTCTGACGAGGACAGGGGCAATTATCTCACTCAAATCATCTTTCTCCTTTACATACCAATCCAGGTTTCTAGAGGTGTGTGCTTGATGGATCTTTCATACTCAAAGGACATCATCATCCTTAAGCCCTTCAAGAACCTAGTAGAGATTCAGATCTATAATTTGTTGCAGAGAGAGTCTACCATAATGCCTCCTTCTGGCTTCAAAATCATTAGCACAATCAGCCCAGTAATCCTCAGTGTCTAGTTTATGATGATAAGTTATTTTGAGGTTCTGATCAATAAATTTCTTTAGATCAAAACAAGTCCTGGGTCTAAGAAATGGACAGTGAGAGGAGCAATAGCCCTTTCTATGTTTTGGGCATCTAGAGTCGTTTTACATGTATAATTTCCCAGGGAGATAGGGAAATGAAGACCAATGATCTTCTTATCTCTACAGGTTTTGTGTAGTTTATCAAGCTGCCTGCACACCTCAACCAAAGCCATTTTATCATTACAAAACATGGGGAGCTTAAGGGGTGTACTTTCAAAGAAAGCTAACCTTATGTATGATAACCTTCTCGAATTGTATGAAGAAAGCCCCGTATTTGGCTATCGAGTCATAACTTACCGTAAAACCTCCTAGCAGATCACCCTCTAAGAGTCTTACAATATACATGGTGAATGCATCATTCACCCTTCGAAATTATGATTGTTGGCGCCGAGGGTAAACCGAGGGCAAGTATGTGTAGATAGGCTCATCCTTCTTGCCTCGCATGTAGGAGAAATCAACCACTCCCGAGACGCAGCCTAGGGTATACATGAGTTAAGAAGTCATATAGAAATTCTTAGTCTCACGCTGAACATTTGAAAAAAAAATGTGAAAGGCATCTCACGGGGTCACTTGCACATAGGAGAAACTACACAAAGAAATGCCACCAGTGATTCCAAATCGATGGCTTCAAGTAGTCAAGCCATATTTTCATCTTTTCAATGATTCGAGTTTGTTTTTCATTGCTAACAATGATTCCAAATCGACGGGTTCAAGTAGTCAAGCCATCTTTTCATCTGCCTTTGTTAATGTTGCCACTTGCCAAGAAAGAGCGTGGAAATGATAAGTATGCCCTTTCAATTATTCACGTACCAATTCCCATTTGTTTCATGCATGAAATTGGCTCTACTAAAGTAGTACCGCTCTATTTCGATGTTTCGTAAGGACAAAACACCTAAATTATGAGCATTTTGATGGTTATTGGTTAGTGCAAAGGAAAGTGAGTGGATGAAAACGTCTTTTGGTGCATTTGGTATGTTGTCGCTGAAATAACATGGCAATGGTAACGGGTTATGTGAAAGTTCGTGGAAAGATGAGACAGCTTTCTAATACCTTTCAATTATTTTATCTTTTAAGAAAATTTGTGGAAGATGAGAGAGTTTAATATCTTCTCAATTTTTCTTTTTTAAGGGAAAGTTTGTGGAAGATGGAAGACTCTCTAATAGCTTTTTAAATTTTCTTTTGCAAGAAGAAGTTCGTGGAAGGTGAGAGAATAATATTTTCTCAGCTTTTCTTCTTGTAAGAGAAAGTTAGTGGAAGATGAGATACTCTCTAATATCTTTTCAACTTATCTTTATAGAAGAGAAAGTTCATGGAACATGAGAGTGTATCTAATATCTCTCAAACATGTCTTACAAGAATTTTTGTGTGGAATATGATAGAGTGTTTAATCTCTTCAACTTTCTTCTTGTAAAAGAAAGTTCATGGAAGATGAGAGTGTGTTGAAAGAATCTCTCAAAATTTTCATGTAAGAATTTTTTATGGAAGACTATAGCGTTTAATATCTCTCCAAAATGATTGAGTACAAAAGAGGTAGGTAAAAAAGCCCAAAGTGGTCATAAGTTTTACAATTATTCTTACGTAATTCTAAGCTTTTCTTTTGTAAGAGAAAGAACATGGAAGGTGAGAGCATGTCAACAACAAAAATTGAGTAGAAAACAAATATCTACTATGAACAAAATAAAGTACAAAATAAATAGATGTTGATGACTGCTCATGTTGTCGAGGAAAAGATTGTTAGTTCTATACGTTTTATATTTGTATTTGTATTTTTCAACATGTGAAATTTTAACTCTTAAGCACATAACTTGTAATGCAAAAATATTTTAGTTTTCTTTACATATATATTAAAATATCTCGTTATTGTGATGTAGTACTCTTCTTATCTTATGTGTGCACCATTCTTACGTTAGTTACGCACATGTTTTCTCGACCATCACGCTGGCATATCATGCTTATAAAAACTAAGGCGCACTCACCCAAATCGTGAATGGTTTCTGGTGTCCCATCATAGTTTAGCAAGAGTGGAGTGAATGAAGTGAATTATTAATTAGTAGATATACTTATATTTCTCATGCATTTAACAATATAAGAAGACTTTACATACACCAAACATAATGCTCATATATTAATCATCACAAGAATGCAAGTTCCGCTATCCAATAGCTCAAAGTCCAAGTATAGGTTCTTCGCACTGTAATGCCCACAATTTCAACACCAAAGTACAACAATAAAATTTGTGGAATAATTTTTTTGTCTTTTATTTCTCATAACACGACACCACATGGGCTCAAATAAAAATTCAACATCACATAAGACACTTACATAAGCATGGACCCACATAGACAACATGATAATACTAGGTGCAAGTCAATACCACACTTTCCCTAATGATCAATTACTAGAAATGATCCAACCACAAAAGGGACCCAAGGATTGGCAATTCCACAATGCGTTATTACCATGGTTACATCCTAGTTACGTTTAAAATTCCCTGTGCATTTATCATAAGATGATAAATTCCCATTCTCAACCTACATATTCTTAATTTTGTTTATGATTCAACTTATAACAACACTCTTAGTTTGAATCTTTCTCCCTTACCATAGTTCTTATAACTCAATAGGTTATTTGCCACATATTTAATGCATACAAAACTCATGATGCTCATTTTTATGTACAAGTTCTCAAATATGTTTTTTTGTTTAAATTCTACCCTCATTTCATGAGGGAAAATAACATGAAGTTAAGGGGAAGAGAGGCTAATATTTAAAGTAGATTTAGAGTGAAGTTACCTCTTCCTAATAACTTCCTCCACTAGGTTACTTTATATTCTTGTTATAGTTGATGCACGAGGGTTCACTTAGTAAAAGTATGGTATAGCACGTATGCTCGAAGAGTATTAAAGAATACCCTTAATTCTAGTTTCTACCTCTAATTATTCAATTGATAATACCCCCTCCTGTTATATTATTAGAATGAAAATACCCCCTATTTTTTCCATGTACCATACTTACCCATTTTTCAATTACAATTTTATTTACCCCTTTTAATTTCTACCCTAATATACTAGACACAAAATATATTATATATCTCACTCAATTTTTTTAATATGCATTTCCTCTCAAAAGATAGTTTGAAGCCATTGAAGACCTATTACAAATCACCTTATATATGTTAAGCTTTAATCATTTATCAACAGTTCTTCAAATAATTAAGATGCTGAAATAATATCACTTGTGTTGAAAAGCATACTCAATCCTAGTTTTCTACCATCTTATTATTTCTTGGTTAAGAATCTAGATTTCTTTATTAAAAAAGAGATTATAATTTAATTTATGACCACACTCATTTTGTAATTTTAAGGTATTTACTTTTAAAAACTAAGGTTCAAATGTTTTAGTTTTATATTAAAATTAAACCTCCCTTTCCTTTGGCCCACCTCTCTAACCTACCCCCAATACCTGATTCAAAACATCAATAAATTAAATCCTTTCACCCTCACGTCTACCAGTATATTTACTTTAATTTTATTAATTTTAATTACCTCAATACGAACCCACGTGTTAGGATATTGCCTAGCTAATGAACCCCCGTGAGTTGATGTAGTTCACTAGTTGGTTTCATCCAATTAAACATTTTCACATCTGAAATTTTATTTATATTATATGTAAGAGTTTACGGTTTCTCAAAAGTTTGTCTCACTAAAAAAATCATATTCATTTTTAACAACAGGATAATACCTAATTAAGTTGTAAGGAATTCAAGTATGATGTTATTCCTAAAATATAATCTCATTTACTCTTATACTCTTTCCACTTACATCATACTTCTATCTCACTTTGGTCCCACTATTAGCATTGTTTTTAGAACAATTGTAAATAAAATAACACATAATTTACACTAATGGATTCAATACTACAAAGAATGTAACCTAACATGAGACAAATCAATTCATTCCTCTTAAACACTCAAGTGTTAAATGCATATTACAAATGATATATATAATACAACTTTCATGCCTTTCAAATACCCTCCGAGGAACCATTTCAATCATTGGATAAAAATGCATCAAAGTTTCTTTAAACAACAACCTTAAGAAATGTTCCACAATCTATTAATTTCAGAAGCATTCCAAAGCAAACACTACACCATAGTACAAAGACAATAAAAGAGAGTTCTAATATATTTAACTCACAAAAACTTCAAGCAATACGAGGTAATCCACTACTATAAAATAAGGGAATACTTTTATCCTGAGAAGGACAAAAGGGGTTTAAAACAAGATTTTATTACATAGGTACTTGAACACATATAATCCACTCGTAATTTAAGTATCACCATGAGATCAATCATAGGAGTATCACCAACTACCTTTGCACGGTTTTGGCCACTCACTATGGTGCCAAGGGAAATTACACACATGGGGTACGAGACCAAGTTTTCGCTCCACTTCTCTTAGGTCGACATCTTCCGAATAAAATTTTGTTTGCTAAGAGTAATTTACAATTTCCACCAAAGTAAGTTATCCTATTAATCAGCTAAGGTTTGGTTTAATTCTAATTGCACTCAAGGATCTACGCCCAACTATATATAAGTTTAAGGTGAGAAGACATATTTATCATATACAACCTTTGTAAAAGACCAAGGTGTTATGTTGTTACTAGCCAAGGTAGCACATTTATCTTTGAGGAACTAAAGAAATCATTAACAAAAGTTTAATGCATAGTAAAACTAGTTCACTAACTCCATTGTGTCCTCTAGATCCCATGAAGAATTCATGTGATGATGAAGTTAATCCTATATCTAAATTCATAAGAATTTAGTGGTTCACTAGGATACTCAAGAAGTGTTAGTTCTACTTACTCCATATATGGTAAGGTCGCACCACATATTCGTTGCTTCAAACAAAGACTCTTAAGTTATAGAGACGGTCCTTCGGAGATTTTTCTTAGGTGTAGTTCAAGAAGTCTAGTTGTGAGGATTAAATTATTTCTTACTGACGTTATAGTTTTGCAAACTTGGATGCAACTAGATTAAAAGGAAGGCTATAACAAATATTAAATATTAAATTCATGTAGATGGTTAAATGATGATAAATTACTATCATACATTTTTGTTTATGTATGAACCAAAATAACTATTTGTAAAGTGATTGCTTCGATCAAGTAAACCATAAGAAGAACATTTAAATCAAATGAACTTAACACTCATGAAATAAACGTGGACACATTTTACCCATTTACATTCTCAATTATCTTCCTCATTTAGCTAGCTAATATAGTTGATACTACATTCATTATGTGACATTAATACTAGTATTCAAATGTTAAGTATAAAACAAAGCATAGACAAACCACATAGTTTTCAAGGTATAATGCTTGAAAAACATAATAATTCCAAGAGGAACAAAAATTTTCGACATAATAATTTTAATAATGTAATTATCTTTAATTCAATTCTATCTAACATTTGTAATCTATACCTGTGCTACGATATTTTCACTATCATCTTAAGTATTACAACACATCACACTCTTAATCATTATTATTCGAGTACCTACAACCAATGTTGCGTCATCCCTAGGACGGGTATGGAAATCCCTTACACTCAAGCACAAAATAACACATTCATCATTTCAAGTAATTCAAAACAAGGCAGAGAAGAGATAGAGATAGGGAGAGAGGTCATTTCATCACACATTCACACTTTCACATTCTTTTTACTTTTCTTTTTCAATTCTAGAGAGAGTAAGGAAGAGAGAGAAAGTCTATAATTCATTTCCTTTTCTATTCACCATATCATAACTACATACATAATGTATCCATTTTCATTTCATTTCAACCCATCTACATATTCAATCATTTACATTTTAAAGATAAACACACATTTCCTATTATTTCTAGAGAGATAAGAGGGAGGAGAGAGAACACATTATAATTTACTAAATCCATTCATAGAAAGCTATTTGATTAAAGTATACTTTACACAACCATGAAACTATATGAAAAGGGTTCACAAGTATAAACAAGTCAAATGGGAGCCTTAGGAGGAATGTCTAGCTCAAGTTGTGAGTTTACGAAAATTGCCAAAAATAGCTAAAATGCCTACAATATGGGACTGTAAACACCCGTTTTAAGTTCAAACATAATTTCCAATGATTCCTATTTACTCCCTTATATACAAAGAACTCATCGGATTCGACGGAATTTGATTACGACAAACAGGGCTCAAAATAGAAAGGCGACTCTGAGACCAATTATTGTAACCACGTCAAACACTTCTATTGTAAAAATGATCGGTGAGATCCAAAACCCACTTGAAACTCTAACTTACAAAATGATTTTCACAAAACTGAGAGTTGTTTTCAATTCTCCTAATGGAATTCTAGAGGTACATAGGGTTAGTTTTTAATTTAGCCAAATCGATACGACAACTGCAAGCCAAAACCGATTGCATTTTCTTAAAAATGGGAGCGTCACTCCAAGTGACTCAAATACAAAATGGGAATCGAAACTTGTCTCTCCAAGGCATAAAATTGAGTTTATCAATTATATTTATGGCCTTCATGGTGTCCTATACCATTAGGAATAATACTTATTTCAAGTCTAGGTTGGTAAAACTATTTTCTTTGCGCACCATGTGTGCAAGTTAATGCGAGATAAAGACTATTTTTTTAAGATTTCACCGATAAAAGTTTTATTTTTAATTCTATTTTCATCCTATATATTTCTAAAACAATTAAGAGCCAAACAAGAAACAATAAAATGAGAAATTTTAATGCAAGAGGAAGGGAAATCCATTCCTTTTTCCCGACGTTTGTTGGAGACATCAGCTAGGGTATTTTTCTCCATGGATCTTGGGATTTGAGACAATCATTTAGTTGAAAGTTTCTGATTCCTTTTCCATAAATCCATTTCATGAATATATAACAATCACGACATTCCATGGGACCATTTTCCATCACAAAATAGACCAACCCAATTGTTCTCGAGACTCTTTTTGAAATTTGAGTTTACCTTTTCCCTCTTATTTTTCTTGATTTTTTTCCTCCCAAGGCCTTCTCACTAAATCTAATTTATGCCTACATGAAAAAAAAATCATTCCTTTTCTTCCCATAAACATATGCGATTAGAGAACACCGAAAAAACAAACCCACATGATTCCCCAATTTCTCCTTTCTACAAGGACCGGCAACAATGGTGTGAATGCCATCGGGCATTTAATTAACATAGAGGAGAGATTTAGAAAACTATACTTATGGCATCCCCAAAAGGACTCAATATAACATAGCTAGGAATAAATAAATAAAATAAGAAAAGTTGGAAAGGCTAAGGTGTTTGGAGAGGCTAAGAAAGGCCATTTGCTAACAAATCCATCTTCCTAAATCCTAAAACCATTGAATTCCACAAACCTTTAAAAATAACCAAAAAAAACAAACAAACATTTTGAGCATAGGCTGAAATATTTGTGAGCATGGCACGTGCTTCAACACGGAAAAAATACACTTTTTCATGCTTTGATGGTTTTCCTTAATCTTTTCCAGCACATTTATTTGGATGGCAGAAGGAGAATGTTGGCAAAACCACGCGTGCTATCCATAGTGTGCATATTAAAAAAAATTAAATACAAAAAGGTCTCCCTTGTCACATATTTGTAGAAATGGATAAACAGAGTGTTTCACACAAAGGAAGACTGCAAGAAACAAATCTTGCAGAGACATAAGTGGGATAGCAGAAAATGGCACTTTCATGTATTAATCCATACAACAACTACTCAAAATAAAAGAGAAAGAGAAGGAATAATGAAGTGGTAGCTATAAATGGTGTTGAAAAGGTTATTTAATTTATATAGCACAGGTGCACGTAAATGCAAAAGAAGAAAAATAAATACGAGATATACATTGCATGCATCTTAATCCTCAATCTTATTCTTCTTTTTACCGTATCCATCAAAACAATGACAAACAATAGTTTCTTTTCCTCCGAGAGACAAAACAAAACTCTTTTGATATAGTTATAGATCCATATCAATCAATTTGTATATAGTAAAATTAGGATATATTAGAGTTAATGATTTTTTCTTCGTGTGTAGGGCTTATTTAATCCATACCGGTACTTACTTTTGGATGGCTTAGTGTTATTTTCATGCTTCAAGGTTCCCGCCCTCTTCCTCATAGTTGAACATCCTAGAAGGCAACCCAAAAATCTTCCTCCAAGCACATATTTCTAGGCTAAAATATGATACAAACACCTTTTTCACTTTAAATAGAGGAAAAGTTGACACAACCCGAAGGAAGGTGGCTACGTTGGGCTATCATATTTTTTATTATTATTATATTTTTCACTACAATAGATTACACTTTTTTGTATTTGTTCAAAATATGTAGGCGAGTACAAAAAGGTGGGGGATACTACATCTCCCTCCCCTTATAAGAGCATTGTCCTCAATGTGACCATCCATGGGGGTATAAGAAGTGTATGTAAGCTTATAGAAATGAATGTTAACTAAAGATACTTAGTGAACATACATTGTTTCTAATGTGAGACCCAAAGGAACAAAACAAACTTTGGAAGTTTTTCCAAATTTCTAATATTATGAGAAGATTAGTAGTTCTCTCTACCATGGTTAATCCAAACTAAATTTCATCATTGAAAATTGTATTATATCGTCTTCCTCATATGTTTATTTCTAGTTATTAGTTTTAACATAAACACAAGAGGGTCGGTTCAATGTGCTCATAATCACTTTCATAGTTTATGAGTTCCATCTCTTTACTTCTATTGTTTAACAAGAAGATTGCAGATATATTTTTTTGTAGGGTTTTCAATAATCCAATACAAAGTGAGGTCGTCCAAGATGTAACACCATAACACAAACCTCACTTATAGTTTATCAGGCATGCACGTAAGCAAATAACCATAACATAGATCACTTCACATTTATCACAATTCTACATTTGAGAAAACAATTGTAATGTGAAAAATCACCAACCTAAAAGGGTGTAAACCAAGAAATCGTCTCGCCAAAGCGTAAGTGCACCAAGTCAGGGGCTGAAAGGGGGTCTTAAGTGGACGCATTTTTCTAAAAAAAAAAACTTCAACTTGTACAATTTTTTCGAAATAGTTACACTCAAAATTGGAAGATGTTGTAGAAATATGAATCATAGAATTTTGAGTCTAGTTTCTAAGATACTAAATTTTATTGAAAATGGATAAGTTTAAGTGGGTCAAACAACTAAAATACCAACAGATGCTCCTGTTTTGTTAAAAAAACATAATAGAGTGACTTTCGTGCCCCCACCATTTTTTTAGCACCATTTAGTATTTTTGAAAACCCTTTGGTAGAAAGATAGCTAGGAGCATCTAGTTTGGGCTCCATTTTTAAAAGATTTTTAAGCTTAATATTTTTTTATTTATGATTTTTCTAGTACATAAATTTTATTTTTGAAAAATAACGAGCTTCACCGTGCCCCCTTTACTACCTCAAAAAATATCGAAAATAAGTTTTTTTTTGAATATGTATAGAATTATGCCTAGTTTGGGCTAGTATAATTTTTTTAAAAATATTGATCACCCAAAAAAAGATACACAATGAAAGATAGACATATTTACACTTCAAAAATAGCTATAAAAGGCATAGTTAGAAAATAAATAATATGGAAACCTTATATTAGTCAGAAAATTTGAAAAATTATATTTTTAGAAAGAAGAAACTCTGCTCTACGTCGTGGTATAATTTTTTTAAAATGGAGCGATTGTTTTATTTTGATTTATCATAGAGGAAGTGGCATTTTTACATTTTCTTGCAAAAACATGTTGTTTGTTGTGTTTGTACAGGTCCATGCCTCAGGCTTGGGGATCCAAACCGGATCCCAAGCCTTGAGGCATGGCTTGGGAAAAGAGAAAACACAAAACGCATACGCGTTATAACGCATATGTGTTTTTCTTTATTTTATATATTGTGGCCCCCAACGTCGCTTTGATCTCTTTCACGAGAATTCCGCAAACATTCTATTTTGTCTATAATTTTCTACATTCTTGCATGATTTTTAGTAGTTAATTTGGTCCCCTACCCCACTAGCTGATTTTTTCTAATCATGGGCAATAAACGCGAACTAAGGACAAGAGGAAAGTAAAGAACAAGACAATCCTGAGCAATTAGAAGAGAAGAGAATAAATAAATTGAAGAGAATGCAAAAATTTTGAGTAGGGCAAGGTACATCTGCTATATCAAATGTAGCTAATGTATTAGAAAATGGGGATGAAATACATAATGAAAATGTAGAGAATAATGATTTTGTAATCAATAATGATATTGAATTGAATGATAATATTGGTATGGATGAAGAAATTGATATGAATCCAATTGTTGAACCCTTACTTGAGAATCCAAATGTTAACCTCGAACTTTGTATGAAAACATAGAATGAAGAAAGTAACCTTGTAAAGGAATCTTCATCTCTAAGAACACCTCCTTCCATTTTGTGAAGAAAACCAATTCACTTAATTGAAATTGATGAAAACATTATAAAACCAATGCCTAACAAAATGTTTGAAAGAAATGTGAGAGAAGAAAAAGCTAGTGGAATTTGGGATAATTACTTTGAGAATTTAAATGACACACAAAGATTTCAATTATTTGTTTCATTGATGAAATTAATTAAGATGAGACCTATAATGAAGACCACGGGTTAAGAACATCTAATGTTGTTGATCAAAATGCGTCAATTGTTGAAAACATACATAAAGCATACCAAACTGTAGGTGGAAAAAGATGCACCAAAGATAGTAATGCTACACGACGTGCACTAACTAATTATATAGTAAGTGATAAAACAATTAATAAACACTTGATTAGAAAAACAAACAATGCTTTGAAGCTAAATAGAAAAACACTAATGAAAGCAATAGAGAGACGTAAACGTCTTGAGTTAGTCAATAACACTGACTATTGGGCTTTCTCTAGCAGACTTCCATGAAAAGACAAGAATACATATGATATTATAAAAGAATTAATTCTAAAATTTTGGAATGAGAACACAAGGGTGTCACCAAATGGAAGAGATACAAAGAAAAAGAAGAATATGTTCTCGTAATCGTGAATCATGTGCAAAACATTTCTCATATATGACATAAAAAAATTGTTCTCTAAGTTTAAAAATGAAAATACACAAATTAACATTAGCCAAAGATTCTTTGAAATGAGAAAACCCTTTTTATGTGAAAATCAATAACTCACGTACCACTTGTTATCATAGGCATCATGTTGAATTTTCAATGCATTATGATGTTTTTGTCAAATACGTTGTGTTTTGCATACTGACATCATGTTGCAGGAGTGTGGAACAAATGTCCCACAAAAATCTTCAAGGGAATTTATTTCGACAATAATTTGTGAAAAATCAACAAGACAATTTTTTTATAACAAAGCATATTTGGATGGAATGTGCAATGTATGCGGTGGCTTGCCAAATCTGAAAAGTTGTATCCATGAGGAGAGTACATATTCAATAGGAAAAGAATTGGTTGATTTCACCAAATATAAATCAGTGGCATATGAATTAAAAGATGGAAAAGAATCTAAGAGGTGTGAGCTTGTTAGAAAACAATTACCTGTATCAGAATATATGGTCAAATTCAGAGAGGAAATTTTTATGAGTATGTAAGGAATACACATAGAGCTCGATGGTTGGATGAAAATTCAAGTTAAGCAAGGATGCATTCCCACTTGGTATTATTGTTTCAGTAGTTGACTTCGTAAAGAATTACACATTGTAGCCACAAATGGAGGTTCGAGTCTTAATATTAGAACTCAAAGTGCAAGTTTCTATTTTCGTGCATATAATATTCATGCATTCTCCCGAAAGCACCGAGAAAGATTAAAAATATTAAGAGAGTATCATTTCTACATCGTTGATGATCGGACACATTCTACGAATATGTACAAGGGTGTTTCCAGTGTTTTATGCGAGACTTGAATGAGAGGAACGTTAGTTTCGATCAACATTAAATTTGGTCGGACAAATTGCACATCACAATTCAAGAATGCACAAATGTTTTATTGGCAAGAAAGATGCACAAAGAAACAAAAGTACAACATATCTAGAGTTTTACTTGAGGCAGGGGCAAGGAAAAGGAGAGCATGATGGTGTAGGAGCATGTGTGAAAAGAGAACTTGTAAGAGAAGAGTTACAGAGTTCAAGGATGGTGCTAAATTTACGTGATGCAAAAAACATTGTGATTGGTGTGTTAAGAATATGGGCCATGAATCTCAAGAGAGATAAATAGTTCGTAGATATTTTTGGTTCATAGAGGAACAACATCTGACAAAATTTGAATATTGTATGACAGTTGTAGGATCAAGTGATATGCACTCATTCCGTAGTTCGATGCAAATGCTTGGACTATTTATACTAGGTGCATGACATGTTTTTTTATATCATGCATTGATTTTACATGGAATGAATGTGAGTCACATCAATGGGTGGATGAATGGACTTGTGGACCTCTAATTCTACTCAACACACATCAAGTTCCACAAGCATTACAACTTATAGGGTCTTTAAATCAAATGACAACATCACCTGACTTTGACCAAGTCTTTGATTTAGTGCAACAAGGTACATATATATATGTACATGCCATGTTTTAGATTTATAAATTATTAAATGGTCAACTCTTAATGTATTTATAAATTTATTGAACGATTTTACTTTGTGATACATAGGGCATGTTTTTGCAGCTTATTGCGATGGAATTTAACGAAGAGGGAACAAACTGCTTCTTTTCTCGCTATGTAGAGGGAAAAAAATCGACGTCCACATTCATTGATGGTGAAGACCTTGAGTATCCCAACGGATCATTGGTAGTCATTGGAACTTGACTTCGACAATATCCTATCAAAAATCAAATGTTTGGTTGTTTGAAAACTATGAAGTACATTGGAAGATACTTCACTATTCACATTTGGTCCTTACAAAAATATTAAATTGATCAAATATCGAGGTGACCATCAAACAAAAATCTATGGAAGGTTCGTGAATCGATCATGAAGCAATTCTTGCTACGCTAGGATAGAGATGATCCTTGCGGTTCATTGGATTGAATTTGCAAAGGTATGTTCTTCATGAATTTAATTTGAATATTTACTTAAATTATTTTGTTTAAATTTTGTATGATTTAAAATTATATTTAATTGCTTACTAACATGTTTATGTAGGTTAGTGGTGCCAAAAAGCTTCCACCTTCACATGGTTGGCATTGTTAGTAAAGAATTTATTATTCTCGAAGCTAAGTGAAGCTAAGAGAAATTAAATATTAGAAAGGAACAACAAACATAAATTCTCATTTCACCACCTATATTGTAAAAATATCTTATTAAAATTCTCATTTCACCACCTATATTGTATGAACCACCTATATTATTTAGGTGATTGGCAATGGACAACATTACATTGACTCAGTATGAATGGAGATGGAGAAAACCGTAAGAGGATTTCATAGAGGGCCCCAATGTGGAGGTCTCGGATTTGATGAGACGTCTCTAGCTGCCACGGATTCCGAGAAATCACTCGTCGAAGATATGGCGTGTTTGGGCCTCGGGGCTCTTAAGCTACTATGCCTAGGCGAGGTAGCCCAAAAGCATGGGGAGTGTACGGAACCAAAACAAAGTCTCCAATAGTTTTCACGAGGCCACCTCGACGTGTTGACATACTTGGTTCGAGTAACACGAGCTTACGTTTGCAAACTACAACTACGAGTCTAACAGAATTCTACATTGACTCAGACTGCACTATTTCGCGCATTTGCAAAAAAAAGGACATCGAGAGAACTAGATGGAGATGGATAAAAAACATGAGAGAATTTTTTAGAGGGCTCCAATGTGGAGGTCTCGGATTTGACGAGACATCTCTAGGTGCCACGAAGTCCAAGAAATCACCCATTGAAGATATGGTGTGTTTGGGCCTCAAGGCTCTTAAGTGACTATGCTCGGACGAGGTAGCTTGAAAGCACAGGGAGCATAGGGAACCAAAATGAAGCCTCCATTAGCATTCACTAGGCATCCCTGATGTGTTGGCGTAGTTGGTTCGGTCCCACGAGATTTTGTTTGGAAACTACAACCACCGGCAGACCCTACACTAACTCAGACTGCACTATTTCGCGTGTTTGCAAACAATAGCACAACAAGAGAACCGGATGGAGATGGAGAAAACCATGATAGGATTTTGTAGAGGGCCTCAATGTGGAGGTCTTGGATATGATAGAGACATCTCTAGGTGCCACGAGAGTTTGAGAAATCACCCACAAAGATATGGCATGTTTAGGCCTTAGGGATCTTAAGCGACTATGCAGGACGAGGTAGCCCAAAGCACGAGGGTGTAGGGAACAAAAATGAAGCCTCCACTAGCATTCACCAGCCTCCCGACATGTTGGCGAAGTTGGTTCGGTGCCACGAGCTTCGTTTGCAAACTACACCTCTAACAACCCTACACCGACTCGTAGACTACACTATTTCACGCATTTGCAAACAATAGGACAGCGAGAGAACTGGATAGAGATGGATAAAACCACAATAAGATTTCATAGAGGGCCCCGACATGTAGGTCTTAGATCTCGAGGAGATGTCTCTAGGTGCCCAGAGTCTCGAGAAATCACCCGTTGAAGATATGGTGTGTTTGGGCCTTAGGGCTCATAAGGGGACTACGCCCGAACGAAGTAGCCCAAAAGCACGAGGGGCATAGGGAACCAAAACAAATCCTCCACTAGCATTCACCGGCCACCCCGATGTGTTGGTGTAGCTGGTTTTGTTCCACGAGTTTCCGTTTGTAAACTACAGCTGACCTCGGACCCTACACTTACGTGGAGGTGTTCTTAGAGGTGAATATTCGTTTCAAGGTTAATCTATTCATTTAGAGGCACCTAGAGACGTCTCGTTAGATCCAAGACCTCCATGTTGGGGCCTCTATGAAATCCTATTGCGGTTTTATCCATTTCCATCCAGATTCCTTCGCTGTCCTATTGTTTTGCAAACACGCAAAACACTTTGCTGATCTGAGTTAGTATAGGGCTGCCAGAGGTTGTAGTTTGCAAACACAATCTTGTGGGACCAAACCAACTACGCCAACATGTCGAGGAAGCATGGTGAATGCTATTGGATGCTTCTTTTTGGTTCCCTATGCCCCTGTGATTTCGGGCCACCTCGCCCGGGCATAGTCGCTTAAGAGCCCTGAGGCCCAAACATGTCATATCTTCGACGGGTGATTTCTCAGACTCCATGGCACCTAAAGATGTCTCATTAGATCCGAGACCTCCACGTTGGGGCCCTCTACAAAATCCTCTCACGGTTTTATCCATCTCCATCCGGTTCTCTCGTTGTGTTATTGTTTGCAAACACGTGAAATAGTGTAGTCTGAATTAGTGTAGGGCTGCTAGAGGTCAGTAGTTTGCAAACGGAATGTCATGGGACCAAACCATCTACACAAAAACTTCAGGGAGGCTCATGGTGAATGCTAGTGGAGGCTTAGTTTTGGTCCTACGCTCCCGTGATTTAAGGCTACCTCGTCCGAGCGTAGTCGCTTAAGAGCCCTAAGGCCCAAACACACCATATCTTCGATGGGTGATTTCTCGAACTTCGTGGCACCTAGAGATGTCTTGTTAGATCTAAGACCTCCATGTTGAGGCCCTATACAAAATCCTCTTGTGGTTTTCTTCATCTCCATCTGGTTCTCTCACCTGTCTATTGTTTGTAAACATGCGAAATAGTGCAATCCAGTCAGTGTAGGGCTACCAGAGGTTGTAGTTTGCAAACGGAAGCTTGTGGGACCGAACCAACTATGCCAAAACATCAGGGTGGCCTGGTGAATGCTAGTGGAGGCTTCATTTTGGTTCCCTACGCTCCCCGTGCTTTCGGGCTACCTTGTCCGAGCGTAGTCGTTTAAGAGCCTTGAGGCCCAAACACACCATATCTTTGACGGGTGATTTCTTGACTCCATGGCACCTAGAGATGTCTCGTCAGATCTGAGACCTCCATGTTGAGGCCCTCTATGAAATCCTCTTGTGGTTTTCTCCATTTGGTTCTCTTATTGTCCTATTGTTTGCAAACATGCGAAATAGTGCAGTTTGAGTCAGTGTAGGGTTGTCAGATGTTGTAGTTTGCAAACGGAAGCTCGTGGGACCAAAAAAACTACACCAACACATCGGGGTGGCCTGGTGAATGCTAGTGGAGGCTTTATTTTTGTTCCCTATGCTCCTCGTGCTTTCGGGCTACCTCGTCCAGGCGTAGTCGCTTAAGAGCCCTAAGGCCCAAACACGCCATATCTTCGATGGGTGATTTCTCGAACTCCATGGCACCTAGAGATGTCTCATCAGATCCAAGACCTCCATGTTGGGGCCCTCTATGAAATCCTCTCATAGTTTTATCCATCTCCATTCGGTTCTCTTGTTGTCCTATTGTTTGCAAACAAGCGAAATAGTGCGGTCGAGTCGGTGTAGAGGGCTCATGGAGGTTTGTAGTTTACAAATGGAAGCTCGTGGGACTAAACCAACTACGCAAACATGTTAGGGTGTCCTGTGAATGCTAGTGGAGGCTTTTTTTCCCCCTATGCTCCCCGTTCTTTTGGGCTACCTCGTGCCCGGCGTAGTTGCTTAAGAGCCCCGAGGCCCAAACACGCCATATCTTCGACAGATGATTTCTCAGAATCCATGACACCTAGAGATGTCTCGTCAGATCCAAGACCTCCATGTCAGGGCCCTATATGAAATCCTATTATGGTTTTATCCATCTCCATCTGGTTCTCTCACTGTGCTATTGTTTGCAAACGTGTGAAATAGTGCAGTCTGAGTCGAGTGTAGAGGTCATGAGGTCAGTAGTTTACAAACGGAAGCTCGTGTGAGTGAACCAACTACTCCAACTTGCTAGGAGGCCTGGTGAACACTAATGGAGGTTTATTTTTGGTTCCATAGGCTCCCTGTTCTTTCGGGCTACCTCATCCGAGCGTAGTCGCTTAAGAGCCCTGAGGCCCAAACATGCCATATCTTCGACGGGTGATTTCTTGGACTCCATGGCACCTAGAGATGTCTCGTCAAATCTGATACCTTCATTTCAAGGCCCTCTAAAAAATAATTTCGTGGTTTTCTCCATCTCCATCCGGTTCTCTCGCTGTCCTATTGTTTGTAAATGCGCAAAATAGTGCAGTTTGAGTCAGTGTAGGGCAAAGCTTATATCATTGTAGTTTGCAAATGGAAGCTCATGGGATGAAACCAACTACACTAACATGTTGGTGTGGCTTGGCGAACACTAGTGGAGGATTCATTTTGGTTCCCTATGCTCCTCGTGCTTTCGGGCTACCTCGTCCAGGTGTAGTCGCTTAAGAGCCTTGAGGCCCAAACATGCCATATCTTCGATGGGTGATTTATTGAACTCCATGGCACCTAGAGATGTCTCGTCAAATCTAAGACCTCCATGTCGGGGCCCTCTATGAAATCCTCTCACAGTTTTATCCATCTCCATCTGGTTCTCTCGCTATCCTATTGTTTGCAAATGCGCGAAATAGTGCGATGCCTGAGTCGAGTGTAGGGCTGCTCAGAGGTCAGTAGTTTGCAAACGAAAGCTCGTGGGACTAAACCAACTATGCCAACATGTCGGGGTGGCTAGGTGAATGCTAGTGGAGGATTTTTTTGGTTCCCTATGCTCCCCATGCTTTCGGGATACCTTGTCCGAGCGTAGTCGCTTAAGAGCCCTGAGGCCCAAACACGCCATATCTTCAATGGTGATTTCTCGGACTCAAGTGGTACCTTGAGACATATTGTCGATCCAAGAATTCCATGTTGGGGCCCTCATGAAATCCTATCGTGGTTTTATCCATCTCCATCCAATTCTCTCGCTTTTCTATTGTTTACAAACGTGTGAAATAGTGCGAGTCAGAGTCGAGTGTAGGGCTGCCAAACGCGATGTAGTTTACAAACGGTATCTCGTGGGACCAAACCAACTATGCCAACACGTCGAGATGGCCTGGTGAATTCTAGTGGAGGATTTATTTTGTTTACCTACGCCCCTCATGCTTTCGGGCTACGTGTGTAGTCCCTTAAGAGCCTTGAGTCCTAAACACGCCATATCTTTAACGGTGATGTCTCGACTCCATGGCACCTAGAGATGTCTCATCAGATCCGATACTGAATTCTAGTGGAGGCTTTGTTTTGGTTCCCTAAGCTCCCCGTGCTTTCGGGTACCTCATCCGAGCGTAGTCCCTTAAGAGCCCCGAATTACTAGATTGACTTAAGAATGAAATTGATAGGGGTATATCTAAGAACACATGGGAGTTATCAATCACCTAGTAAATCTTTCCTATTTAGTTCTGGATGGGAGTCACTAGCCTACAACTTGGTGACCTTCCATTCATTCATAATTTATGCTATGATAAACTCATGTATGATTTCAAAAGTTCCTTAAAAGGATTGGGGTAGTCATCAATCCTAGTAAAGGGTGTGATGTGATTTCTAAATAACTTGAAATGCCTATATATTTAAAGGTAATAACACAAATTGGACAGATTAGACAATTAAGAATCATTGAGTGTCGAATGAAAATGTCATTGCATCTAGAGACATTCTCAAGCATTGGAGTAATGTATATGGAGAGACATTCTCAAAATATCAACAGATGAAAGGCATCAAATTGTAATGACTCTAGGGTGTTTTAACATGGGAGAGGAATACAAAGCATACAAGGATTTAGTAAGTGCATGATAAGATAGGAACCAGTCTGAAAGAGACCATGAGCAAGAAGAAGCGCAAGTAAGGTAAATACACATATACACATTGATAAATTGAATGAATAATTACTCAGATTAGGTAACTCTTTATATACATACATTATATAAATATTGATTTCCAAAGTTTGATGCATATTATACATTGAAAATGCTAGTACATGTACATCACCGATAAATGAAAAAATAATCCATAATGTCTTAAATATTGTTAAGTGAACATCATATTAGTTTCATGTGAAAATAATCTCGAAATGTAAGGTCTCATACAAAATTATCAAGTTCCAAATAGTATTTTAATATGCATAATAAATACAAAAATGCCCAAATAGGTCATATACCATCAAGTTCAAATGCCATATAGGCGTACATACAATGCCATGCACATAGGCATACAAAAACAATGTCATGTAAGACATATATATTTCCTACTCATCAAAATCTATCCCTCTCTTGGCCTTGCTTGAAGAAGGCCCTCCCTTAGACAAAGATGGAGATCCATGAGATGACTTTGGATCATCTGAGCCCATGCTTCGAGTCCTCTTCCACTGAATACTCACTTGTAGATGAGCCTGTAAATGCAAACAATGTTTTTTGTCAAAACTTAATTTATATATGTTTTCAACATGTATTTAAGACCATGCTAGAATGAAAGTATTTACATAAATACACAAACTTACCGCAAGTTGTCGATCACACTAAATTTGCATCTCATGCTCAGATGAGTCATCGGGAGCTCCTGCAGTATGAATGGGGGTATGAAGATGACGAGATGGAGGATTTCATGCCCTCAAAGTCAAAATGGAGGGGGTTAAAGTTCCCTACATACACATAAGATCAGAAAATATAACATCATAATTAGTGAAAATAGAACTAAGTACATGTATGTACATAATGACAATATTTTAACTAATTTTATCAATATAGAACTATTGTTTTTACCCCGCCAGTCTGTGAATCAAATGAATAAGGCTTTACTTGTCACGAGTAACTCCCGCGTATACACAATGAAGGAAATTATTAACATAATTTAATAATTCTACAATGAAAGACATCACTAACATGTAATTTAACATAATATGAATTACACGATAAATTTAACAAAATTGATGTGTTGTTTGAATACCTCGAGTGAGTTGTTGCTTAGCAGATGAAATCGTAGTGGGAACACCTTTATATACTTGTCGTAGAGATGGTGGGGTGTCTAGTGAAGTAAACATCTTTATCAAACATGCATATCACGTGAGTTAGATGGACATATGAGAACATACATATATTTGACTTCAAAACTAATATATATATATATGCATGTATGTGTATATATATATACATACATGCATGTATGTATATATATATATATATACATGCATGTATGTGTATATATATATATGCATATATACATACATGCATATATATATATATATATATATATATATATATGCATGTATGTATATATATATACATACATGCATGTATGTATATATATATATACATACATACATACATATATATATATATATATATATATAGACACACACACACACACATGTATGTGAAAATTTTACATAATTAACATTCTAAATTACCTCTGTGAATGTATGTGTATGCATGGTGCTCACCGCCTGTGGTTGGGATGAAGATGCACCTCCCGCGCACTATAATATCAATGCATATACATGTACAAATACAATTATTTCAAAATTTTAACATATATAAGTAAATCAAGTACTCCAAAATTTTTGTAACACACATAATAAAACATAACAAATTTACTGCAAGGTGACGCTTGATGAATGCAATCCAAATGTCTTACTCAAAAGGACATTTGACATAGTGAAATTATCATGTTCACCCCTAGCACCAGTGCACCAAAATCAATACGCATGAAATTATTTTCCTCCTCGGGCCCCAAACATATGTTTCCACATGATGAGCAAAGATGTGACCTCATGCTAGTACTCCCTGAGGGAATACTCTGTGTACCTCCACGAGCATCTGCTCGAAATATCCCTTATATGTCAAACAAGGGTCGCAGATAGCCCCTAAAGCACGTGGAGCATATCAATCAATACTATCTCCTTCATTGCTTGAGGAACAATCTCATGGTGAGGGGGCTTCGTATGGGGAATCTACCTGCTGATTAGGTGCACGTTGTGCACACTGTTGATCTGTGTAGATCCTTTTCCTCGCCCTGGAAATATCGTAAAATCAAAATAATTTGGGATCTCATTGAGGATAAACTCGCAATAGAGTTTCCTCGAGAAAGTATAGTGGCACCTCATTGTTATTACAAGGTGTAAAATCAAACACCATCCACCATCACCCCATTTTTTTTAATCAAATTATTATTATACCAATGGATGGGAAATCGTTTACATGACAATGGAACAATAAAATTAGTGTGGGGGCCCATGAATAAGGCACATATGAGGTCTTTTGAAATTTCTTTTTCTTTACATCCACATATGAAAATTTGTTGGAATAACAAACCCTACAACCCTCTCTCGTAAGTTGTCTAACAAAAAAATTTCCCCGTTTCCACGTCAATTTGAACAAGTAATGCCTCCAATTTGTTTGCAAGAGAGATGCACGGTGGGGGTTTGTAGATTGTGAATCCCTCATTGTTTTGTTTAAATCCTCAATTTCAATTTTGTTTTCAACTATTTGGGTTGTTAAATCTTCTTGACTACCCGAGGGATGTTGAGAAATTATGGGAGTGTCGGGAGGGATGACAAGAATAACAGGGTTTGGTTGTGGTTGATTCCCTCGACCTCTAACTGTAACAATAAAAAATACGTATTCAATTAAAATGTTAATCTATAATTATCATATTTCAAGTAAATTTTGAGAAAAAAATTGTGCTTACCTCTTCTCTTTTAGGTGCCATTGTCGATTCGATCTTCTCGGGATCTAGAAACTATCCTTTGAATGAAAATCCAAATGAATGAAAATATGCGAGGGAACAGATTAAGCTCTAAAACTCGTGTGGGAGATAAAATGATAGAGGCTCGGGCCTCTTTTTTTTGTTTATAGTAGGCATAATGCGTACGCGTTATGCTTCGGTAAATCCCAAACCTGACAATTGAAAACACGATCGTGTTATAATAGAACGTGTACGCATTTTTCTTTTTCCGAATTCTTGTCCACTTTTTGGCCCCCCAACTTCATGCACTTACCCCAAAGAGGAAGGGAACCTTAACAAATCGTGAGTATATGATTACCACCATCTCACCATAAAACACTCTATTTTCTTACCAAGAATAAACACTCATAACAAGGAGGAAACATAATAGACCATGTAGAAAACAATCCCTATAACATTAATCCATACAAATAGGTATAACACAAGGTTTGTATAAGAAATAAAAATAATGGGTACGAAAAACACACCTATATTTAGGTTCCCAAGATGAAAAGTAACAATATCACTATGTACAATTCCCGATGAATCAAAGTATACCAATATCTACCAACGAAATTTGTAGTATGTCATTGCGACTCTAAATGAACCAAGAAAAAGTATTAATTGTCCCATTTGTATTTTTTTAGTGAGTCCCACATTCCAAAATTATAATATTCTCAAGTAATTCAAAATATGAAAGAGTACATAATCTCAAGCTCAACCCGAAGTTTGAGATGAATAACATATCTATTGATGTGGTGAAAAATCATCCAAGGACCGAAGGAGTAACAAAATCATCACAAATATGCCAACTATAATGCATGTCACGAGAGGCAATGACACCAAGAAAATATGAGTACCATAAAATTGTCTCAACCATATAAGACTAAGTATAATATGTATCTCCACCATAGGAGGACCGACTATCATAAGTGTCACTCCAACCATAGGGGGGACCGAATATCATAAGTGTCATTCCAACCATATGAGGATCTAATATCATAAGTGTCACTCTAACCATAGGAGAACTAAATATCATATGTGTCACTTCAACCATAGGAAGACCGAATATCATAAGTGTCACTCCAACCATAGGAGGATCGACTATCATAATTGTCACTCCAACCATAGAAGGATTGAATATCATATGTGTCACTCCAATCATAGGAGGAATGAATATCATATGTGTCGCTCCAACCATGGGAGGACTGAGTATCATAAAATTATCTCAACCATAGAGGACTAAGTATCATACCAAGGGCATGTTATTTATGAACACCATGCATATAGGCATGCCACCTTGGGAGTACCCCCATACAACATGCACATACCATATAACAAGATAGAACTAAAACATCAAGAAAGTAATAAAATCCACATTACACTCTTGATGAAATTTAGCCAAGTGGCTTCAAAATCATAAGCTTCGAGTTCTAGAAATAAATAAAACCAAGAAATCTTGGCAACCAAAGAAAATGGCCAAGTAGCGTGTTTAAATTTCAAAATATTAAAAGCATGCAAAAATGAACAAGAGTCTCAAGCTTCTCAATACATCAAATAAATAAAATGTTGATTATATGGAAATTCCAACTTAAAAATAAAATACACAAAAATATTCATGCCACATTCACTATGCGGCCTTTAATGGCCGCATGATAGAGGTACCCAAAACATCAAGTGAACACCATAGCATATAATCATGATCTTTTGAAAATATAATGTAGCTACCATAATGTTTCACTTGAGTCAAATATCCAAAAATATTTTTGCATGGCTCGAATAAATACATATTTATCCGAAAATAAAAATATACCCAAATAATCTCACCTTGACCATGTAACAAAAGGTACTCCTTCAACAAGGTTATCACTTAGAAATTCATGTGATTAATAATGTAAAATATTCTAATGGTGTTTTTGTGGTTGTTAAAGGATTAGATTTTAGAAGGCATGAGATCGGAAAAATAAAATTTGGTCAATACATCAACGCAAGATTGAAGAGAAACTTAAATTTAATGATTTGAAAGAGAAGTCATATCATTGTAATTATTTTATCAAGATGAGTCAACGTAATAACAATAATTTAGTATGAAAGGAAATGGGAAAAGTTAAAATACGGTAATTTTTTTCAAGGAGGAAACCAAGAATCTCAAGCGTCGAGATACTACCATGTATAATATATTTTAAGCTGTCAAATGACTAATGCAATAATCACAACCACTAAATGATAGAACTCATGAATGAAGATACCAAATCAAGTGTTAAATACTGCCACATATGAAATATTCTAAATGTCAAATACTATCAAGTAATGCCACGTATCAAGTGTGAAGGAGGAAACCAAATAGTGCCATGTATCAAGTGTCAAAATTTCCATGTATCGTATATTCTAACCGTGAAATTTTTGATGCAATCATCACAACATCTCGAAGGATAGAACTCACGAATGTAACAACGAACTCCTGATATATTTCAGAATGACCTCCTAGTATCATCCATAGTGAAACTACCCAAAATAACTATAGTAAGCAATCAATATGCCTTAATATGAATATATTTGTGGTTTCACACAATACAAGTCTATATAAGGAATTGGGGACCCACTATATGATATGCTCGTGACAATAGCCACATAACACGACAAGTGGACCAGGTACACAACAATGACTCTGTATAACATGACTACATGAACTAACATGAAATGTAGGCTAAGCTTAAACAACCAAGTACACAAGATTCATTTCCAATAAATCCTAGAGGCTCAAGTGCTTAAACCTCAACTCGATACCAATTGTAATGCTCACAATTTCAACACCAAAGTATGACAGTAAAATTTGCGGAATATTTTTTTGTATTTCATTTCTCATAACACGATACCACATGGGCTCAAATAAAAAAATTCAACATCACATAAGACACTTACATAAGCATGGACCTATATAGACAACATGATAATACTAGGTGCAATTTGATACCACATGGGCTCAAATAAAAAATTCAACATCACATAAGACACTTACATAAGCATGGACCTATATAGACAACATGATAATACTAGGTGCAATTCGATATCACAATTTCCCTAGCGATCAATTACTAGAAATTATCCAATCACAAATGGGACCCAAGGATTGGCAATTCCACAATGCATTATTACCATGGTTACATCCTAGTTAAATTTAAAATTCCATTTGCATTTATCGTAAGATGATACATTCCCTTCTCAAACCTACATATTCTTAATTTCATTTAAGATTCAACTTATAACAACACTCTTTTTACTCTTTCTCCTTACCATAGTTCCCATAACTCAATAGGTTATTTTCCACATATTTCATGCATACAAAACTTACGATGCTCGCTTTTTATTACCATGGTTACATCCTAGTTAAATTTAAAATTCCATGTGCATTTATCGTAAGATGATACATTCCCCTTCTCAAACCTACATATTCTTAATTTCGTTTATGATTCAACTTATAACAACACTCTTTTTTTTTTACTCTTTCTCCCTTACCATAGTTCCCATAACTCAATAGGTTATTTTCCACATATTTAATGCATACAAAACTCACGATGCTCATTTTTTTGTACAAGTTCTCAAATATGTTTATTTTGTTTAAATTTTACCCTCATTACATGAGGGAAAAATATCGTGAAGTCAAGGGCAAGAGAGGATAATATTTAAAGTAGATTTAGAATCAAGTTACTTCTTCCTAATAACTTCCCTCTACTAGGTTACTTTATATTCTTGTTATAGTTGATGTAGTTCACTAGTTGGTTTCAGTGAATTCAAAATTTTCACATCCTAAAATTTTATTTATATTACATGTAATAATTTATGGTTTCTCAAAATTTTTATCTCACATAAGAAATTCATATTCATTTTTAACAACTGGATAATACCTAATTAATTTGTAAGGACTTCAAGTATGATGTTATTCCTAAACAATAATCTCATTTAATCTTATACTCTTTCCACTTACATCATACTTCGGTCTCACTTTGGTCCAACTATTATCATTTTTTAGAACAATTGTAAATCAAATAACACATAATTTAAACTAATGGATTTGATACTACAAGGAATGTAACCTAACACAAGACAACTCATTTCATTTCTCTTAGAAACTCAAGTGTTAAATTCATATTACAAGCGATAAATATAATACAACTTTCATACCTTTCAAATGCCCTCCAAGAAACCATTTCAATCATTTGGTAAAAATGCATCAAAGTTTCAATTATCCAAAATAAGCCCCTTGCTTATTTTTTGGCTAACTCCCCTTCATCCCTTCCTTCCTTGTGTCTCAGTCAGAAATTTTTATCTTTGAAGCACTCAAAATATTATGGAAATGGCTTCATTGGATAGAGCATCTTCTCAGCTTTCCAGAATGGTAAATTTTTCCTTCTAAATCCTTGTATTTTTCAAGTTATGGCTCGGCGGAGTTTGGGAGGGAAATTTTCCTAGGAAGGTCCGTGCCCGATCGAGAGAGTGCCACGTGTCGGCGGAATGGCGGGGCGGAGGCAACTTGGAAAATTTTCACCAAGTATTGGCAGGCTCACAAAGATTTTTTGGCTCGAAGGCCCGCCACCATAGGAGGTTGCCACATGTCCATAAGACCAGCGGGGGTCGCGAGGGGGCGGAGTGAACCTTGTCTTTTTGCCAAAATTTGTAAAGGGTGCAAGGAAAATTTCTTCCGAGGCCAAGGTGGAAAGGAAAATTTGGAAGCGCATCCCATGCCAACTAATAAGGAAGTGACATGTGTCACCGAGATAGCGGAGCGCGGGGAATGTTGGGAAATTTTCCTAAAGCAAAATCAAAGGAAAATAATGGAATGAAAGCCCACCCATGATGGCCCGCGCTAATCGGGAGGCGCCACGTGTCCTCGGAGCTTCGGGCAAGGAGAATTTTGGAAAATTTTCCAAAGGTCCAAAAAGGTGTAAAGAGGCGGGAAAGCTCGAGACCAATCGAGAACATGCCACGTGGCATTAGAGTAGTGGGCGTGGAGATTTTGGGGAAATTTTCCCAAATGCAAAAAATGGGAAAATTTTAAAGTTTTGGCCCGACCCATTTTTTAGCCTTGTTTTGCCCTAAATCTTGAGAGGGCATATCTTTCGATCCAGAGCTCAGATTTTCACGTTTTGGTGGCGTTCGAAAGGTGTTGAAATCCTATACACATTAGACCCTTCAATTTTGTATTTTGGTGAATATTCGTGGGATAAAATTGGAAAAACGTCTCTGACACTAGAAAAGGCAAAAAATCAAGATTTCCATCTACCAGATTTAATGAAGTATGGGTCATTTTCTTTGGTCTGTGAAGTAGATGCATGGAAATATGAGATTTTGCATCGAGCCCATCATTTTTCAGGCTATTTTAATGGATCTTGTTGGTGGTTGGAGTGGAAAATCAGATTTTCCCATGTTTTCACCTTTCTTTCCTCCGGGCTCAAACTCTCATTGTTAAAAGCCGATTTGGCTCATTTTGTAAAGTTATTCATCTTTTCTACTCGCCTCCGTTCTTTTCTTCTCCAGGGTTGAAAATGGAGTTTGAACCTCCTCCTACTCTGTAATGGCAATTTTTGCCTTTTACTATTAAAATGATGTTGAATGCTTGAAACTTCTCGGAGCAACAAAAACATGTTTTGTGGTGCATCTGTCCACCCTTGCTCGTTTTACTTGTTTTCTTCTTGCCTCTCTTCATTACAGGTATTTTTGCATGTTTGAATGTTCATTACAAGTTTGGAGCCGTGTTCATGGAGTTTTGGAACATTTTCGTGTGAAATCTATCCTTGGCCCCGTGATGCATCCGTCATCCTTCCCATTGCTCACCTCTTCTTGTTGCATGGCAATTTTGATAGATGTTCAACATTCTCCTTCTCTAGTGTATCACCATTTTAGTGTAGGATTCTATTTTTTCTCTTCTCTGTGTGTGTGTGTGTGTGTGTGTGTGTGTGTGTGTGTGTGTCTCCTTGGCATAGTTAGATTAGGATTAGATTAGCTTGCTTATGCACAAACATCAGACTCATAAGCGGGTAGTTTAGGAAGAGGAACCACCTTCTCTAGAGATTTCCCCATTTGCAAAGGTCCCATACTTTGGGAAACCTCAATGTTGTGCATTCACACAAAAATGACATTGCACTTAGAAAAGCAGATCCATAGGTCATTTTGGGGTCTTTGTGAATTTGCGATATGAGTTTCTTTAAAAAATAACCTTAATAAATGTCCCACAATCGATTACCTTCATAAGCATTCCAAGGTGGACACTACACCCTACTAAAAGACGATAAAAGAGAGTTCTAATAAATTTTACTCACAAAAATTTGAGCAACACGAGGTAATTCATTACTACACACTAAGGGAACACTTATATTTGATAAGGACAAAAGGGGTTCAAAACAAGAGTTTATGCATAGGTTCTTGGATACGTAGACTCCACTCATTCCATTTAATTAACACCATGAGATCAATCGTAAGAGTATCAACAACTACCTTTGCATGATTTTGGCCACTCACTGGTGCCAAGGTAAATTGCACACATGGGGTTATGAGACCAAGTTTTACTGTTTCTCCACTTCTCTTAAGTCAACATCTTCTAAATGCAATTTTGTTTGCTAAGAGTTTTGTACAATTTCCACTAGTAAGTTAGCCTCTTAATCAACCAATCTTTGGTTTAATTCCAATTACACTCGGGATCTACACTCAACTATATATCGGTTTAAGGTGGGAATACATATTTATCATATATAACCTTTGTAAAAGACCAAGGTGTTATGTTCTTTACTAGCTCGAATGTAACATGTTTATCTTTGAGGAACTAAAAAAATCATTAAAAAGAGTTTAATGCACGGTAAAACTAGTTCACTAACTCCATTGTGTCATCCGGATCCCAAGAAGAGTTCATGCGATGATGAAGTTAATCCTATATCTAACTTCATAAGAATTTAGTGGTCTACTATGATACTCGAAGTGTTAGTTCTACTTACCCCATATATGCTACGGTCACACCACTCGGATGTTACTTCAAACAAGGAATCTTAAGTTATAGAAATGGTCTTTTGAAGACTTTTCTTAGGTGTAGTATAAGAAGTCTAGTTGTGAGGATTAAATTATTTCTTAAGACGTTACAGTTTTGCAAACTTGGATGCGACTAGATTGAGAGGGAGTGTATAATAAAGATTAAATACTAACTTCATGTATATGGTTAAATGATAATAAGTTACTATCGTACATTTGTGTTTATGTATGAACCAATATAACTATCCGGAAAGTGATAGCTTCGATCAAGTAAACCATAAGAAGCACATTTAAATCCAAATGAAATTAACGCTCATGAAATAAATGGTACAAATTTTACCCATTTACATTGTCAATTGTCTTCCTCATTTAGCTAGCTAACATTCTTGGTACTATTTTCATTATGTGACTTTCATACAAGTATTCAAATGTTAAATTTAAAACAAAATAGAGACAAACCACATAGTTTTCAATGTATAATGCTTGAAAGACATAAGAATTTGAAGAGGAACAATCATTTTTGATATAATAATTTTAATAATGTAATTCTATTTAATTGACTTTTATCTAACATTTGTAATTCATACCAATGTATAATATTTCACTATCATCTCAAGTACTACCCTCTTGTTCGGAGTACCTGTAACCAACTTTGCGTTAGCCCTTGGAATGGTATGGAAATCCCTTACACTCAAGCACAAAATAACACAATCATCATTTTAAGTAATTCAAAACGAGCTAAAGAAGAGCTAGAGATAGGGAGAGAGGTCATTTCGTCACACATTCACACTTTCACATTCCTTTTTACTTTTCTTTTTGATTCTAGAGAAAGGAAGAGAGAAAGTCTACAATTCATTTCCTTTTTATTCACCATATCATAACTACATACATAACATATCCATTTTCATTTCATTTCAAACCCATCTAAAATTTCAACCCATCTACATATTCAAAGCATTTACATTTTAAAGACAAATCAACATTTCATATTATTTCTAGATAGAAGAGGGAGGAGAGAAAAATTATAATTTACTAAATCCATTCATAGAAAGCTATTTGATTAAAGTATAATTTTAAAAACCATGAAACTATATAAAAAGGTTTCACGAGTATAAACAAGTCAAATGGGAGCTTGAGAGGAATGTCTAGCTCAAGTTGTGAGTTTACGAAAAATTCCAAAAAACAACTAAATTTCCTAAAATATAGGACCGTAAAACATGTGTTTTAAGTTCAAACGTAAATTCAAATGATTCCTATTCACTTCCTTATATATAAAGAACTCAGGCGGGTTTGATAGAAGTTGATTACGACAAACAGGTCTCAAAATAGAAAGGCGGCTCTGAGACCAATTATTGTAGAATTCACGTCCAAACACTTTGCTGTTGTAAAAATGATTTGGTGGGATCAAAACCCACTTGAAAATATAAATTACAAAATTATTTTTGTAAAACTGAGAGTTGTTTTCAATTCTCCTATTGGAGTTCTAGAGGTACATAGGGTTAGTTTTTAATTTAGCCAAATCAATATGGCAACCGTAAGCCAAAACTAATCACATTTTATTAAAAATGGGAGTGTCTCTCCAAGTGACTCAAAATACAAAATGAGAATTGAAACTTGTCTCTCGAGGCATCAAATTGAGTTTGTCGATTATATTTATGGCCTTCATGGTGTTCTATACCGTTAGGAATAATATTGGAAGTCTAGGTTGGTAAAATGATTTTCTTTGGCGCGCCATGCACGCAGTGTATGAGATCAAGACTATTTTTTTGAATATTTCGAGTAGATGAGATATTTATTTTAATTCTAGTTTCATCCTATATATTTATAAAACAATTAAGAACCAAAAAAGAAACAATAAAATGTGAAATTTTAAAGCAAGAGGAAGGGAAATCCATACCTTTTTCCATACACTTGTTGGAGACATCAGCTAGGGATTTCTCTCCATGGATCTTGACCGGAGAAAAGAATTTGGCTGAAAGTTTCGATTCCTTTCCATGAATCCATTTTGTGCATATATAGCAATCACGACATTATATGGGACCATTTTGCATCATAAAATAGACCAACCCAATCATTCTCGAGACTCTTTGTGAAATTTGAGTTTACCTTTTCCCTATTATTTTTCTTGATTTTTTTCTCCCAAGGACTTCTCACTAAGACTAATGTGTGCCCACACGAAAAAAATCATTCCTTTTCTTCCCATAACCATATGCAATCAGCAAACACCCATGCAACAAACCCACATAGTTTCCTCTAATTTCTCCTTTCTACAATATCTAAAAGTACTGGTACAAACGATGTGAATGCCATTGGAATTTAATGAACATAGAGGAGAGATTTAGAAAACTACACTCATGGCATCCCCAAAGGACTCACTAAAACACGGTGGGAATAAATAAATAAAATAAGAAAAGTTGGAAAGGTTGAGGCGTTTCAAGAGGCTAAGAAAGGCCATTTGCTAACAAACCCATCTTCTTAAATCCTGAAACCATTGGATTCCATGAACCTTAAAAATAACCAACAAAACAAACAAACATTTTGAGCATAGGCTGAAATCTTTTCTAGCATGGTGTGTGCTTCAATGAGGAAAAATCCACTTTTTTCATGCTTTTATGGTTGTCCTTAATCTTTTCCAAGCACATTTATTTAGATCACGGGATGGCGAAAATGTTGCTAAAAACCTTAGGTGCTATCCATAATCTGTGCAAATTATAAAAAATAAATACAAAAAGGCTCCCCATGTCACACATTGGCAGAAATGGATAAACAATGTGTTTCACACAAAGGAAGATTGAAAGAAACAAATCTTGCAAAGACATAAGTGGGATAGCAGAAAAGGGCACTTTCAATGTCTTAATCCATACAACAAATACTGAAATAAAAGAAAAGATCAGTAATAATGAAGTGGTAGCCATGAATGGTGATGCAAAGGTTACTGATGTATATAGCATAAGTGCATAGAATCGAAGAAGAAAAAATAAATACGGATATACATTACATGCCTCTTAATCCTCAATCTTATTCCTCTTTTTTTGCATATAACAAAACAATAACAGATAATAGTTTCCTTTCCTCTTAGAGAAAAAACAACCCTCTTCCGATACTGACTACAAATCCATATCAATCAATTTGTATCTAGTAAAATTATGAGATATTTGGGTTAAAGATTTTCTCTGTGTGTAGGGCTTATTTAATCCATACTGGTACTTACTTTTGGACAGCTTGGTGTTATTTTCATGCTTCAGGTTCCTGCCCTCTTCCCGTAGTTGAACATCCTAGAAGACAACCCAGAAATCTTCCTCCAAGCACATATCTCTAGGATAAAATCTGATACAATTTAAATAGAGGGAAACCTTGACACAACTTGAAGGAAGACGGCTCATTGGGATGTCATATTTATTATTATTATTATATTTTTTCACTTGCTAGCATTACACCTGTTTGAATTTGTTCAAAATATGTAGATGAGTACAAAAACGGTGGGGATACTACAACACCTTAATATCCTAACCCTCTCTCACCAAAGTACATCTCTCTATTCCTCTATTATTGTATTACTCTCTTAGACTAGAACCTTACATGGGTATTTATACTAGTGGGAACTTGTCCTTCACTAGTTTTACAAGGGCTACAAATAGCCTTTGAGTTTACAACTTGATTAAGCGATACTCCATGCCATTTCTTCAAAATTAGCCTTTCATTGCTTTGAACCTATGTTACATGTTGATCCTATACATCATACAATGCTATATTTAGCTTTATCCACTACCTTTTATCAAATTCATACAAATAGCGAGAACTGAAGTTAAGTCCATACTGGACTCATGTTTATCCTATCCCTTTACTACTTTGCATGTCCTCTCCTTTTCTATTATCCTCTTATGCATGATCTCCCTCATGATTTAATCTATGCATCTCCATAATATTTTATTGCGCACATGCTTCCTCTCTTTGCCTTGTGTAACCACTTCTTACATGCTCCTCTACTTATACCTTACACACACCCTTATACAATTCTAGTGCGCCTCAAGCAATAAATCATGAATAAAGAATGCTAAGTCCTCTGGGAATTAAATGAATATGATAAACATGGGCCCAACATCACCCTGTGCTAATTTTGTTTTCCATCTTCGCGCAACATTTACTAGATATATTCAAACAATTTTGGCACATCACTTTGTAGCAAGTATTCATGCACTTGCCATTTAATTATTACACGACCTCATTTTTTTGGGTGACTTTGTCCAACTCGGATAATGAGTTGATTGAACATTGAAGCACATTTGACTCTTATTTTCACCGTTACACATAAGTGTTTAGCTTTTGTATCAAATCTTGTCACACTACTCCAAGCTTTGTTTCCTTTGTATCGGCGAGCTTCCTTAATTTAGTCATATTTGTTCTCTTTTTATTGCGATCTCTTTACTAATTTCTTTAGAGTATTTCATTATTTTATTGAGGTTAGCTCTATCTATGGAGTCATCGTCTTGTTGGGCTTCAAAGGCCACTAGTTTATTTTCCAGTTCTTTTTATGCATGTTTATTATCTAGGGGTGTTTAAACAAACCTTTATGCGGTTTCTTAGCTTTCTATGCTTTGGCTTCCAATCTTTTGGTGATTTCTTCTTGATACAAAAGCTTCTTGTTACAAACAACACAAATATTTTCACTTGTTTCTTCCTTGTCATTTGGCCCTTTCCTTATACTTCTCCAATTACTTTAAGATAAGATTCACAAGCTACTTGAGCTCGCTATTGGTTCAATAAGAATGAGTGAATTATATTTTAAAAATTTATCTACGATTGTGTACTACCCTCTCCTTGAGTGTTTCAAATTTTTACTCAATGCACACAGATTTCTCTTGAGCTACCTTACTCTCATGTTAAATTTCACACAACTAACGTTTTGTTTATTTCATCTCCTCCTAAAAAATTCGTGACCATTCCTTATAGACTCTTGCCTTATTGTTATTTTTGTAGGCTTTATTGCACTACTTCCCCAACAATATTCGGTAAAGCCTCGCCAAATTTAGTCTCAAACATGATATATTTTTTTGCAAGAATTGGATCTCCATCATTGGACAAGAAAGTATGGATGTTGTCGCTTAAACAGCAATTAAATTAGGGTATCTTACTTGCATGCATCCAATGAAAAGGACAATGCCTTTTTGGAGCACTATATTACTATGGTATTATTGAGATTGTTCCATTGGAAAATTTCTTAATTGTTCTTCCCTTGATGGTATTATACGCATATAGATTTCTTTACGAGACCGTGGTAGATTTGTACATCTTCATATTCCTCCTACAAGCCTTGTTTTTGCTCTTGTATTGGATTTTTACATTTACTTGAGTAGTTTTGCATGATCTTAACTTATTTCTCCCGACTATTTTGTTCTTTATGACCTCCTCCATTCCGGTGCTCGCTTGGCCTCCTTTGAACTATTTTAAATTTCTATCACCTTCGGGGTGACTTAAGCATTGATTTTTCGGTCCACTAGTGTTGATCTAATTTTTTCTTTCCTGTTCAAGTTAATGAGCTAGTACTAAAGAAAATTAAATAAATCCAAAATGCAAGGGTTTAAGGTACCTTGATATATGATGGATGCAAATTGGATGGGTGCAAAGTGGATGGCTTCCTTTGTAAACTCGATGAGCCTACAAAACACATATAAATAGAAATAAAATGGAGTAGATGGTATATGAAGGGGCTTCCCAATGAAATCAGTTCCTAGAAGTGTTGACTTCCTTATGCAGATTTCAAATCATGTTTGATAATAGATAATGAAGAAAATGATAGATAATTGGATAACATGTAGAAACCGATGTAGAAAAAAATCTAGAAATGATAGAAATGGATGAAAAGTACTAATCTAATATAAGCTAAAACAAATTAAATTATACCTAGGTGGGTCAACGATGATCTAGGCTATAGGGAGTAGGTTGACATGACCTAAACGAGATGGAGCTGGAAAACAAGCTAGAAATGCAGATCTCGAATGTAAATAAGGTTTATCACGAGGCCTGAGAACACTTTGAAATAACTTCGTAGAAGGATAATTGAGATATAAAATTAGATAGGATGGTAGAAAAAAGTATGAGGATATATTGGATAAAAATAAGGACTTGGGTCGATGGTGATGGGAGTGCAAACATAACAATTTAGGGTGGCGAGAGAATCGTGAAGGAATATATGAGAATTAGAACCAATAATAGAATAGAAAAAGACACTTTGAGAGGGACCTTGAAATATGAAGTATGATGACACAGGACTCGGTCGATGCTGACTGGTGGAGCAACGGTGATGGGGAAAATACAAAAAAAGCCAAAGGTAGATGGGCTAAATGAGAAACCAATGAATGAATGGTAGTAGAATAGGTTGAGGATGGAATTATGATAGTAGCTGAACTTGCAAAACATTAGATTCTAATAGATAATAACAATGATAACATATGATAGCATGAAATAACACAAATCAAAGTAAACCTCCTAAAGTCTCCGTAAGTGATGAAAGATAAGATTCAATGGAATCTAAGAGGGTTGACATAGCTGTAAGGATGCTTAGATTCGAATATAATTTTACACAACACAAAAAAAGCTCAAGTTGTGTATCCTTTTTGGAAAGGGGGGTAAAATCAATCTTACAGGGTCGATGGAAACCCAGGATGAGTCGGTGGCATCTGTGGGAAACTATTCCTTATAGTGGTAAAATGATTGATTTATTTGAGATATGGGGATTTTAGGGATTGGGATAAGTGCTTTAAAGCATGTAGGTGGGTAAGGGTTTCCTAGGGAAGTGTCATGAGTAGGTAGGAGATAAAGATGGGTTAGATAAAAGCTAGAAAAAGCGTAGGGATGTGGATTTAGGTGGTTAGGGATAAAAACATCCTAAAAGAAATCTAATTAAAGGTAATTAGCTAATGGAGATTAATTAAGGTAATTAATGAAGATTAATTATGAATTAAAAGTGTTAGGCTAATAGATGGGAATTTAAATAAAATAAATGAATTAAATTAAAATGGGTCTAGATAGGACCATGGTGAAAGATGTGCACACGGAAATCAAGGGTAGCGATACCAAATTTTGGTGTCTACAATTGCCCCTTTTTATCGCGTGGTTTGAGTTGGGAAAGCCACTAGACAAAAATGATGAGATATAAAGATTTAGATGAAGACTAATGGAAGGTTGATGATGAGGTCCCCTAAAACAAGGGAGTGATAACGCAAAGGAGAATCGATAATGAGTTTGAAAGTGTAGATCAAGAATTTTGCGCTTGTTACCTGTCCAAGTTAATGTACCAAACTAAACACAAAAACCCTGAAAAACCTCAATGAAATTGATACCTGATGAAGATGTAGACGGATGAGGAAGCCGATGTAGATAAGACGGGCGCACACGAGCAATTCGCACAATAGATCCGAATAACCTGTAAAACACCGATGCTTGACAGAAAAAGACCACGTTAAAAGATATTTTAGTGGACTGCCCGAGAAGCGGGTCCGAGAAGCGATAAGCTTCCTCGGCGGATGTCAGTCCACGTTTTCAATTAAGAAAAGAAGCATACATGATAAAAGATGTAAATAAAGACTAGATTTTCTGATTGTAGTAATAAAACAGCGAAATCAATTAGAGGACAGAAAGTGACGAAAACAGGAACTCGGGAAGTAATGCTTTGATTTGTGTCACCTGTGACCTTTACTGTCTGCTGGGACTGGGTACAATCGGCGGCGACTGATGTGATCGGCGTCGACTGGGACTGATCGGCGTCGACTGGGTAAGATCAGTGTCAACTGAAGGCAGACTGACCAATCAGGGACTGTGTGATGAGATTCGGGGATTGGAAGGTGAATGTAGTCTGCAAGATGTGCCGAAGATGGAGAGACGCTGGAACAGAGTCACCAGATGATAGATGGTAGTGTATGATGTTGATATGATACGGGCAGAGTAACGGTGCTCCTCTCAGGGATTGATTAGGACAGGATCTGCCCTAACTGAGACAATTGATGCTAAAAAAGATCTCTCCTTCTTGCAACCTGTATCTTTCTCGCTCTCTGTTCGTGCGTAAGTGCTTTCTTTCGCTCGTTAGTCTCTTTTTCGGTCCTTTCGAACTGAGCTATGGACCTGCTTTTATAATCGGCGCCGCTCCTAGAAAATCGGCGCCGACCATATGGGTCGGCGCCGATCGCGGAGAAGACTCCCGAGATGGCTAAAAATGATCGATTCGAGAAAGACAAGACCTATCCCGACCACGGGAAATATCCCGCTTAGGGAAGATTAAAAATGGATGTGATGCATAGATAGAATAAATTTGGGGTAGATAAGTGATTAAGATGCATGGGAAGAAGCGTAATTAAATATTTAATATTTAATTACTCATGGGTAAGATGTGATGTGATGAATTAAATTTAGAGTAAGTGATTAAATCACAAATTGGAAAACTATCCCAAGGGGATAGTTGGTGACGTAAACGTGCCCCAGGTTACCTAGGCAAGTAAACGGATGAGAAGGGACACTAAATTGGGTAACCAATTTTAAGTGTCTACATTTTGCCCCTTTTTGTCAAGTAACTTGCGATAAGCAAGGTTATGAGACAAAAACAAAGGGATGGAAGAAGAGAAGAATTTGTGGTGATGTGATCCCCCTCAAACTAGGGATGGGATGGATAATAGAACAGACGATCCCGAGTTTGAAAGAGGTAGATGAAAAATGCAGGATGCCCCAGTCGGATAGCTGGAGTAGAACTGATCATTGAGGACGCATAAAAATAAACACAAGGGCAGCAACCTAAGGAACTCACATTGGTAGGGAAAACTAGCCGGTCTCCTCGTGAGACGACGTTAGTGCCTACAGACCCATGAGTGCAAGGAGAACTGCAAAAAAAGCCAGCATCTAAAGAGAGACACATTGGTAGGGACAACTAGACGGTCTCCTCATGAGACGACGTTAGTGCCTACAGACCCGTTTAACTCTAAGCTGCCGAAAGATACGAGTGTCCCACGCAAAGGGAACAAACCCGAAAGAGACGATGACATCTAAAAGATGTGCCAAAAGGCAAGATTCAGCACACAACAATGATCAGATAGATGAGAAAGCCAAGTATCAACACTATGGCAAATGACATGAAAAATCGGCAGCGCGATCAAAATAATCGGGCGCCGACCAAGACAATCGGCGTCGACCCAAACAATCGGCGCCGACCAATCCAGACGCATATAAATATGCGAACGGAAAACGTAAACGATTTATTTGCAACGTGACGATTGATTCAGAGAGAGATAGATTTGAGATTTGAACACAATGGAAGCCTCTGGGAGCGGACAGAAGCGTAGGAGGACACGACCTGGGGTAAGTAGTCACTGGTGAACCCATTTGTCGTTATTTTTTTTTTTTTTTTTGTTTGAGTTTTCATGCGTATGGGAGGCCAGGGTCTGGTTTACGCCTGCTCCTGGCGATCGCGCGATTGGTTTGGATCGGCGTCGATTGGTTTGGATCGGCGTCGATTGGTTTGGATCGGCGTCGATTGGTAGGAATCGGCGCCGACTAGAATGAACGACGCCGATTTGACCAAATCGACGCCGATTGAAAGATGTTTAGCATTTCCTTCTAGTTTTGGATGTTATGGTTTTGGAAGATGTGATTTATAGAATGGAGACTGATTATGCTTTTGATGTCGTGGATGCAGGCACGAGAGGCTCTTCATATGAGGGATGCCATCCCTGAGTTATTGGAGATGATCCTTCCTGACGTGACCGATGCAGACTGGCAGCATTTAGAGCTAGCCGGGCTCGGGGGTTTTAGATATTACAGACGAGTGCCACGGATGCGGAGCTCATGCGGGCATTAGTGCGGCAGTGGGACAAACCACACGTGCACATTTTGGTTTAGGACGGGTGAGATGACTATCACCCATGAGGATGTATACAGATCCTCCGATTACGACACGGGGACCCGATTGAGATCACACCCGAGAGCAAGCAGCAGCGAGAGCCCGATGCGATTGTATAGAGACAGATCGATGACTCGAGATAGTATCGGGCAGCGTGAGGATAGCCTCACAAGATGGCGAGATAGCCCTCGGAGCAAAGGATAGCCTTGATTCGATGGCTATATCTTATTTTGCCTTGCTCGACTCGGGAGGTGGGAGATTCCCATTACTACTTATTAGATCATGTGTGCGACATCTTGCAGCCTGACGAGTATGTTTTGCCTTTACTGCCGATGCCCCGATAGCTCGAGTTTACATGAGCTATGGATGTACACCACCGGTCGGAGGGCGATCGGGATTGAGCGTTAACTTTGTGCTCATTGCTCGGGCGTATGAGCACATAGCGCAGGATTAGGCCATCCGGGCTTCCGTGGATGCCAGCAGCGAATGAGGGGGTGTTGATTATGGATTTCGGAGATGGCGGCGGCGACATACTGGCGCAGGAGACACAGTAGATCAGCCGAGTGGTACTGAGCGTTTGACGCTTACACCGATCAAAGTTATCTGGAGACCATATCGGGCATTTCCGATATGGGTTGGTCAGGATGCCCACTTGGTAGCATTGAGACGGAGCCGAGTGGTCAGAGGTCGCAGGCCGGATATGTGGGAGCGGGTCCCATTCATGCGGATACTGAGGCAGTTTGGCCTAGTACAGACAGTGCCAGCCACATACACGCCATATAGGCGGGATAGCAGAGAGACAGATTTGCCGATTTTGATCCCGGCAGACTCATTGAGAGAGGCTCCACCCTCCACGGACAGCGATGATGACGCGGGGGTGGATGAGGGCTATGCAGCGTGGTATGACACAGAGCTTCCACGACATCTCCCGCCCTCGATAGATGCTGATGAGGAGGACATAGCTGCGACACTAGACAGATTAGAGGGAGAGCATGCCACGCTGGTACAGACGCATCAGGTAGCTCTGGAGGAGATCAGGGCCTTGACAGAGGAGAGAGATTCCCTGATTGTGGAGAGAGACACCGCCCGTCAGGAGCGTGATACAGCGATCCAGCAGAGGGATCGCTACCTTCGGCACAGGGAGGCCCTTAGGGCCAAATACGGAGAGACTAGTGCCACATCAGAGTCTGGGACACAGGGCACGGCTCTAGGTGGGGCACCACCAAAGCCCTTGGCCAAACAAAGACCTTTACGAGCACCGGTATGGTGAGCCCGAGCACATACCGCCTCTCCTTGCGAGGTGAGATATTATGAGGATGCTCTAGCGCAGCATGCCCCAGATGTGCCTCGGTACGGGGCGAGGAGGAGAGGAGCGACAGCTACAGCGAGCGGAGCCTCAGGCGGAGGGAGCACTGGGAGGGACCGAGGTGGGCCGAGACCTCCAGCAGCAGGTGCTTCGAGCTCGATAGGCGGCGGTCAGGAGGGACAGCCGGGTGCAGAGGAGGGTGGAGGGGACAGTGTCCTCCACGCTTCTGATTTCACCATATAGAGACTTGATAGATTGTGTATTTGTATAGCGATGTAGCCTCGATTGGAAGGCATTGTATAGATGGCTCGATTGGAAGCCACCCATTTTTGTACAAACACACATGTATATATATATAGATTTATTGGTCATATGATTGTACTTCATGCCTTTTTGATTTTGATATACATGGATAGATAGATATAGAAAAATAGATGTGATTAGAGAGATATAGACTGATGGATGATGGAAATAGATGTGATTAGATAGATTGAAATGTGGATAAAATAGATGTGATTGGATAGATATAGACGGATAGATGATAGATGGATGTGATTAGATAGATTGATTTAATTTTGATAGATAGATGTGATGTATCTTGGATGGACATAGCTTTTAAATATTTTGATGGATAGATATACAGATGTACTTGATGTATGGATTAGATATAGATAGATGTAATGTACCTGAGATGTACGTATTTTTCGATATTTTGATGGATAGATAAATAAATGTGTTGGATATATGGATGTAATTATAAGGAGAAATGAATACAGATAGGAGTTTTGATAGATAAGATGAATTTTGATAGAAGATAAATTTTGATTGAATTAACATGTGAAATGCCAATTTAACAGGGTTGCAAGACAAAGAAATGGGGAATACTCCTTGCAAGAGCCAAAGATGAAAGCGGAAACAACCGTGACTTAGAAGAGAAGATACTCGGAGAAGAAGAAAAATGATAAGTTGGACTTCCAACCGACCATAGATAAAATCCAGAAAGGGAACCAAAAGACCAAGCATACAAGGCCCTATATAAGATTAAAATAAATCTGACACTAACTAGTCGCAAACCAGATCTAGGATAGAAACGGAAAGAAAAGTAAGTAAGTATCTTGTCGGAACTTACAAGGGACAGAATACATGTCCATAGTGGGAAAATAGGATTCTCCATATGATCGACAAAAGGTCCTAAATCTCAGCTTCATGACTTTGACAGATAGGCAAACTGATCAATGCGGGAAGTTTGCTTGATATGGAAAGACTGATCGATGCGGGAAGTCTTTCAGTGATGCTATAAACTGACTGGAAGGCCGATTAATTACAAGAAGCCTTGAATTTTTCTTTGAGAAACAGCCGTCCTTCAAGGGAGCGGTCTGTATTCTGTATTTTAATGATAGCCATCCTTCGAGGGTATGGTCTATTTTCTTTTTTGATTCACTTGATAATGTATGGATAGCTGTCCTTCGAGGGATCAGTCTATCTTTTTGGATAGCATCTTTTTCTTTGTTTTTTTTTTTTTTTTTTTTGACACTTTTTGGAAGAAGCTGAGTTTAGACCTAGATAGATCAGATGGAGGGGAAGAGAACATAGAAGAACATGCACTCATGACCCGAGTAGATCCGATGAAGATAAGTACTTGGGACAGATGAAGTGGTGATTAAGGTATTCCTACCATGAGGAGGAACATATCCAAAAGAAACGTGCAATGAGTAGAGCCGCGATACTCATATTTAAGGTAAACGAGGCAATAGGTGGAGAACCACACAATTTCAAATCACCACGAAAGTAGATGACTGGTTATTAGGACGGATGGAAGATCTGAGTTGCGACTAGATTTGTGTAAGATAGATTTTAACAAAGAAAGGGCCGTAAATGCAAAGCATTAAGAGGTTCCGCTCAGGACACCATCCATGGAAGATAAACGATAAGCCCCAGACCCATATTTATGAGTGATAATGTAGGGGCCCATCCAGTTGGGAGCAAACTTACCACGTTGACTCCTTTCGAGGGTAGTGACATTTTGATTTTCCTTAAGAACAAGATCACCAATTTTGAAGTCACGGTGTTGCAAGTGCTTGTTATAAGCACGTTTGACACGCTCGAGATAGACTTGATGATGCTCAAGAGCGTTAAGACGCCGCTCATCTAATAATTCAAGTTGTGCTAGACGATTTTGACGATAATCCTCATCGGAGACAAATTCTCTGAGAGAAACACGGAGAGATGGGATTTGGACTTCCAAAGGAAGGACGGCCTCAGACCCATAGACGAGAGAGAAGGGAGTAGCACCAGTAGGAGTACGAATGCTAGTCCGATAAGCCCAGAGAGCAAAAGGGATATGTAGATGCCAATCCCTACCAGCTCGACTAGTTACCTTTGCGAGGATATTACGCAAAGTTTTATTGGAAGCTTCGGCTTGACCATTAGCTTGAGGATAGTATGGAGAAGAAAACTGAGCTTGATATTGAAAGCATTGCAGAGATTCCCGCAAATCAGCGTTTTTGAAAGACTTACCATTATACTGTGATTAGCTTGTGTGGAACGCATGAAAGTGACAAATGATGTGTTGATAGACGAAATCAACTATGGGCTTAGCCTTTGTTGAAGAAAGGGGATAGCTTCTACCCACTTAGTAAAGTACTCGATGGCGGTAATAATAGAATGATGACGTTGTGAAGAACGAGGATTGATGAGACCAATAAGATCGAGACCCCATGCAAAAAGGCCACAAATCCGCCGCAGTTGCAAAGCCCGACTAGGGATGTGCGTGAGATTGGAATATTCTTGACACTTGATGCACTTCTTAGTGTATTCACAACAATCTTGATTAAGAGAAGGCCAATAATATCCCAAACGTAAGATGCGCTTATTGCACTAAGCCACTAAAATGTCCACCACGAATACAGTCATGGACTTCTGAATAGCTTTAGATGATTCATGGGTTTTGAGGCATCGAAGCAAAATACCATCAAAGCCGCGTTTGTAAAGAAGGCCACCTAGAATAGTATAGCGGTTGGCGCGTTGGACAAAAGACCTTCTACCATTGGGAGTCAGATCTGGAGGAAGGACCGAATAAGATAGATAATCAACTATCTGTTGATACCACTCATCCTGAGTATGGGTTGTGACAGCATTGATTGACGTTAGTTGCCCAAGATGAGATGGTTGATCCAATCGTTGCACAGCCACATAAAGACGCGAGTCTTCGGTAAAAGGCGGGATAAGGGAGGCTAAAGAAGCCATGGTATCCGCGAATCGATTTGCAGTACGAGGAATGGCTTGGATAGTGAAGTTATCGAAAGATTGGAGTTGGGCAAGAACGATGTCGCGATATTTCTGAAGGATATCATTCTTGCATTGATAGACACCCGTGACCTGGTTAACGATGAGTTCAGAATCACCAAAGATGTCAATATGACGAGCGCCGAGATTAATGGCATTTTGAAGACCTAAGACAAGAGCTTCGTACTCAGCCATATTATTGGTGCACTCAAAGTTTAATTTGTGTGCGATCGGGATAGGCGTACCCAAGGAGGAATCATCCACGAAACCCGCACCTCCCCTTGGCGGCATTTGGATCCATCAAAGAAGAGTTTTACTTTAAATGGAGATAGATCAAAATCAATTTGTTGGATGTATTCATCGGGGAATTGAAAGCGAGGGTCTTGAGTGTTTGGAAGAGGAGCATCGGCTAATTGATCTGCAATAACCCGACCCTTGATAGCCTTTTGCGGGATAAACTCGAGGCCAAACTCAGTCATAAGCATAAGCCAATGAGTGATGCGATCATTGTGATAAGGTTTTGCATGGATTGTCTTGAGGGATTGACACTTGTAATGACAATGTAAGTTTTGTGATTAAGGAGATAATGACGAAGCTTAGAAGTTGCGAAGAAGAGAGCGCAACATAGTTTTTCAGAATGCGTGTCTCATACTCATGGAGGGTGCGGCGATGTAATAGACAGCTTGTTCTTTACCACAAGTGTCCGGTGCGAGATCATGGCTCCCGCAGCATGGTCGATCCACGAGAGATATAAAGATAGAAAGGCTCCCCCTCGCGTGGAGGTGTAAGTACGCACAGTGGAGAAAGAAGATAAGCTTTGAGATCATCAAAGGCCTTTTGGCAATGCTCATCCCATTCAAAATGAACATTCTTACGAAGAAGGTGGTGAAAAGGTTGACAACGGTCCGACAATTGGGAGATAAAACGCGACCTTGATTGAAGACGCCCTGGAGACTCATGGAGTTGCTTTAAGTTAGATGGGGGAGGCATCTCAAGGATAGCTTTTATTTTTGCGGGGTCGACTTTCAATACCTGATGGAAATGATAAAACCTAAAAGTTTACCAAAGGTGAAGCATGCCAAACACGCACTTAGCTGGATTTAGACGAAAGCGAGCGGATAAGCCTCTCGAAAGAGAGTGCGAAGGATGAAAAGATGATCCCGACGGCATTTGGACTTCTTGAGGAGGTCGTCAACATAATCCTCTATAATTTTGTGTAAGAGATCATGGAAGATGTATGTCATTGCTCGTTGATAGGTTGCCCTGCGTTCTTAAGGCCAAAAGGCATGACACGATAAGCAAAAGGTCCCCGAGGGGTTATGAAGGAGGTCTTATGTTGGTCTTACAGTGCGATGAGGATTTGATTATATCCGGAGAAACCATCCATAAGAGAAAGCATCTCATGATCCGCATTAAATCTACGAGTTGGTCGATATTAGGAAGAGGAAAATCATCCTTTGACAGCAAGATTAAGATCCCTAAGTCGGTACAAATTCGAATCTTCCCGATGAGCCTTAGTTACTTGGTACTACATTAGACACCCATTGCGGATAATCGATGGGTTGGATGAAGCTGCCGAGAGCAAGCGTTGTAACTCTTCTTTGACAAGAAGGGCTACTCTAGGGTGCATTTTACGCAATTTTTGCTTGGCCCGGTTTGATGTTGGGAAGAGTAACGATATTGTGGACCACAATATCGGGATCGAGCCCCCAGCATATCCTCGTATGACCAAGCAAAGGCTTGACGATGTTTGAGAGAAAAGCGGTAAAGTCCCCCAATTCCTGTGGATTAAGGGATTGGCCGACCTTGATGATGCGAGGTCTTCTGTAAGTCCCTATATTAAGGTCAATAGTGGCTTCGTTGAGAAGGGTAGACGTGTCGGAAGGAATAGTCTTGGGAAGGTAGAATCCTCTCCTCCCGGATAGGTGAGGACAGAATCATCATCCGCACAGTGGATAGTGTTGATAGTAGGATAGTCATCTCCAACTATTTCAGGGAGGATTAATGGTATAGAAGCGGACCGATTATGTTAGTCTCATAGACCAACGGCCCTAAGGAAATGGTATTGATCAAAAAAAAAGTTAGGTGGGATGGAAATGTCGTCATCCACATCAAGTGATGCTTCTGACTTGGTGGGGGAAGATGGTTCTTCAGTAGGAAGAGACTCATCAAGAATAGTGACAGTGGCCTTTGAAAGAGGTTTAAATCCCAAACCAAATTTCTGATGTGGCATGAGAGTAGGAATGGATTTGAGGTCATGTATACCTTGTTCATATTTTCCAAGGCCAAAACCTTTCCACGCGCATCGATGTAGATAAGTCTTTGCAAACGTGGGATTCTGTAGGTGATCAAACCCTGTTAGGTAAGGTTTGGCTCTAGGAGGAGAATCCGGGCGATGATGAGGCGTATCAAGACCACCGTAGATGAAATTGGTCTATTGATTGGGCAGACCAATGGTGACGATGCGACAGACTCCTGGTTGATATTCAAGTTGTTTATCCGGTCTACCATACTCATTAGGTTTGAGATGGTCATCAAAAGAAAAGAGAGGAAGCTCTCCTAGTGAGAAACGCTGCGAATGTCTCTTCCAGATTTTGTAAATCCGGTAGTTTGGTTGCGAGTATGGAAGAAGATGAGGCCCCATCTGGAGAAGATGTATTTTCTTTTAAAGCGCGTAGACCTAGTGGTCATGTCGCATTGTGCGAAGGAAAAGGATCTCTGGATGGTGTATATTTTGCCCTCATATTGATATTTTAGGCATCGATGGAGGGTGGATGGGACCTGATGCATTGCGCGAATCCAGGAGCGTTCGAGGATCATGTTATAGTGGAATTTTCCTTCGACAATATAGAAGAGTTCATGGAGCAGCTTCTTACCTACTCGGATGGGTAAGACCACAGTTCCTAGAGTGACTGCTAGCTGATCGTTAAATGATCGAAGGGCGAAGGGTGGGGTGACACCACATTCTTTGGTAACTTAAGTTGTTCGAATGTGTGCGAGGAGATGACGTTGAGTGCAGCTCCACTATCGATCATAACACGTTTTAAGGTAGTGTTATTGATTTGGGATCATGTGATGAAGAGGGGAGCCTCGAAATCTTCGGAAGAAAGAGAAGGAATTTCTGAATCTTCAAAAAGAAATGGTAGTTGATGGTCTATTCAAATCCAACAACCAACTCGAAGGAGCTGGTCAGGCTCATCGGAATTTCTTGCGATACGACGCAAATTATCAATCAAAGCTTGGCGATGTTGAGAGAGAGGATTGGATGAGGTCAAAAAGAGACATTTTGACCAGGAGTCTCGGTGAGTTGTTTAATAACACTCTCCTCAACAGACACGGAACTTGAGCCCGAGGTGCGGCACGAATAGAGACCACGGGTCGTAAGGGCCGATGAGGAAGGAGAAACGTCTTTAGGGGCTGCGAAATGACAACCCGTGGTCGAGATCTTGAAGATGAAGATGGGTTATCATAGTGTTGGGTTACTAGTGGCGATATGGATCATGTCAATTTGGGAAGGTGGAAGATCAAAGGCGTGGAACCACTAGAGGTCCGGAGTGGATGGTTGAGGTTCGGATGAGGCTAGGGTGACAGGAGGTACTTGTTCCTCCTCCTCCAAAAAAGGTCACTTTCTTCCGTAAGGTTCTTGATAACGGCTTGGAGAGATTTACATCCCTGAAGATCATGACCCGGAGTATGGTGGTAAGCACAAATCGAGATCGAGTTAAACCAAGTAGGTTTACTCCTTTAGGATTATAAGGTTTAATCGGAGGAAGGGTTATGGATGAAGATTGGATGAGTTGATGAAGGATTTGGTATAGAATCCGGTAGACGAAGAGGAGGATAGAGATGGTGAAGATGGTTCTTTTACCTTCGATCGCCGAGGTAAAAGAACTTGCATGTTAGGTTTAACGATCTTATTAGGGATCCTCTTATTTGTTTGGACATTTGGAGGAGCATCTTGGGTGCTTGGGATGGGAGTAAATGAGACATGATTGACTTTGTGGTGGAGGAGCCCCTAAGATAGATTTTGAAGATGAGGATATGCGACAAATTTTGCGGTCTTTGGAGACAAAGGGGTTGCTTAGTCGGATTTACGGATGATTTAGATAATGTTGATTTAGATGAGGAAGAAGTCCTCAAGGTAGGTGTAATAGGAGGAATATAGGGTGCTTTGGTTTTTGGTAATGAAGATGATGATCCTGATAGAAGAGGTGGCATCTTTTTGGTAGGTAAGTCTATTTTTAGGGGTATTGATGAAGAATGTGTTGTGGAAGAAGATGATGGCTTTGATGGATGTGTGAAGAAGACGCCTTCTCCACGGGCAAATCCAATCGTTTATGAGGCGTGAGAGAGATTTTTGTGGAAGAGCACCAAAGAGTCTTGATGGTCCGAAATATGGGCTTTCCTTTTTCGAGGATGGTGGCGACTTCAACGGCATAAGGTGATTGTAACCTTTTTGGGGAAAGCAGTGGGAAGTACTTGATGGTATAATGTTAGATTTTAGTTGTCTCGGTTTAGGTTCGGGGAACCGAGCGTATAGATGTTGGTGCTACTTTCTTTTGATTTTTCCCGAATAGGTGAAGTAACATTGGTGATGGAAGAAGGGGGTGATGACGGCAGTTCTAGCGAAGGACTACTTACGATGCGGAATCATGGGTGAAACTACAGTAGGAAAAGAGATAGGAAGGGTCAAGATTGAAGACGCTTCCGTTGAAGTTGGCACAATGATGTGCACGTTCACAAGGGCATGGTTGCAGCGGGAATGGGAGCAACGGAAGTGGATGTGTCCGTAGTGGAAACTCGGAGGGATGTGATTGCTTGAGCATTGAAAGAATGTCGATGATGAGGCAGATGAGGATGACCTTTGTCTCGGGTATAGATGGAAGGTCGAGACAAAGGAGCGGAGAGAGATAACTCCGTGCTTGATAATGTAGGGATATTCAAAGATGGACTATCCTGAAGATATTGGAACTCCCGTGATTGATGAAGAGGAAGGAGGATCTCGATTCGATTGATGTATTGTTTGCGAGATGGATTGGTTTTGAAGAAGAAAGAGTCCTCGGTAGAGATGAAATTAATAGTGTGGGTGTTTGGTTTTGAGATTAGAAGAATTATGATTTGGGGCATGATTGGGGAAGGTTGTTAAAAAAGCGTCCGATTAGCTTGATTTGGGGGAGCATTTGGGTTATCGAGAATGAGCTCGCCTTTGTCAATGAATTTTTGGAAAAGATTTTTGAAAGTCGGCATCGTTCGATGTCATGACCTTTGGTTATGATAATGACAGAATCATTTTCCCTATGCGAGCAGGTGTTCTCGACTTTCATCAATATCCTAATGGGTGGAAGTTCGATCATGCGAACTTCCAACATTTTTTCTAAGATAGAGGCGTATGATTCCCCCGAGGAGCGAAGGATCGTGATGATGAAGCCTTTCCGAGAAGATGAGGAATCTCTTCGTGGTGGTTGATTAGGAGTACTTATCGGTTCTTGTGTTTTTAATACGATAAAGCATTTGTGGACCCTTGATTCTTATCTTTAGGAGGAAAGAATTTGGTTTGGTGAACCCGAGAGAAATCTGGTTTAGATTTGGAGTGAAGTTTTAACTTCCTTGTTGATATTACGAGATTCAAGTTTCGTGCCATCGTAAGAGCCTCTTGGTAAGAAAAGTTTGGATCCTTAGAGTGGAAGAAATGTGATTAGCAGACAGATCGGGTGAACAACTCGATTTGTTGGGATTGAGGAAGGGAGAAAGACAATTGGTTGATTATCCCTCTCCAACGAGCGACAAAGTCTCAAGCTATAGACTCATCGTCGAATTGGCGAATGTTATAAAGATCTCGTGATTGAGATATTATGCGCGATATTTATTGAGAAGTTTTCAACAAAACATCTCGGGCCAATTGAGAGAAAGAAAATAAGGAATGTTGAGGAATATTATTGTACCAGGTCCCAAAGCGGGACCAGCTTGGAGACATAGGAAAGGTGCAGAGCATGAGTTCCCGATCTGGACGATAAGGTAGCAAAGCATGTTTTGAATGCTCATGAGATGTTGTTGGGGAGTCTTCCGAGCTATGAAATTTTGAGAATTTAGGAGGAAGTTCCCATTGGGAGGATAAGGCTTAAAAGCCAATCGAAGGATGAATGGTTCATTGCACACTTCTTCAAAAGGAGTATGAAGGACGGGTTCCTTTTGTGGAGGCTTCCAAGTCTGCAATTTTCTTGAAGAGAATTTGAACTACGCCGATTGGGAGGAGGTGCACTTGGTATGTCCTACATAAGAAGCAAGTGGTGGATGTTGTTGAGATGTCAATGGGGGATTCATTTGTTGTTGGATAGGATGATAGAGGAATAACTTGTGCCTGCAGGTGACACCGGTGGGTATTTGCTGTGAGGCACTTGTGTATAAGCCAGGTCAGAGATAATAAGTGGTTGAGAAAATATAGGTTGGGTGACTTGATGGAACCTATGATTGGTGGACTCCTATGTTTGTTGATTGAATAGGGACAGATTGAGGAACATGGGTGTTGACCTTTCAGATTGGACATGTTGGGGAACAAGACCTAAAAGGGACCTTTCTACACGCCGGTTTGGTACCAAGGGCAGCCATACTAGGGATAGGGCGAAGGTCGCATTCTTTGGAATATTGGGAGAAAGATTCACCTGGAGGGCGAGAAGTAGGAACCAAATCGACTAGCTTGCAGGGGGTTGGCTCATGAAGAGGTACTGCGACCTTGAGACACAATGGAGGGCATAGACGAATTGATGGCGATGTGCGGATGTACGGCATTGCATTATAAGCAGTGAAGACCTCTCGAAATGGGTTGTGGAATATTCGAGGTAAGCATGCAGTGTTAGGGATAGGTAAGACTAATTGAGAACTAGTCAACATGGTAGGTGGAAGAGAAAAGGGAGGCATAGGGGCCTCGCACTTCTCAAGTGGCTCGAGAGGCAGAGAAGAGATGGTGTGCTAACCTAAAAAGGCACAGGATGATCCACGAGGATAATCGTAC
>CM031241.1:487390979-487469754 GCA_018340775.1 Taxus wallichiana var. yunnanensis | reverse complement strand
AAACAATAAGATGCTATGCAAAAGAATAGCTTAAGATCATGAACGTAAGAACAATGTCTTAAGACGATATATCCCACAACACTAAGTTTGTAAAATAATATCAACTTATTCTTCAAAATGATGAATCAAAACACAAAAGTTTTTTCTTCTTTCCAATAGCTCCGAATATTACAAAAATCTCGACCCTTTGGAATGCATAAGCATCCCTTATTTATAATAAAAGGGAACGAGAGAAAATAGGATAAATCCCAGAAAATAGTGTTCTTTAAACAGTGTTCTATTTTGCTTGATCCTCACGCAGGAGACCAAGTCAAAATTTGCTTCCTATATGACGAAACAGAAATGAAAAAGACATGTCAATTTCAAGATTGAAATGACATGAAACATCAAGAATTAATCTGAATCATCATCTTTCGCTCCTTCATCTTTCTCTTCCTCCAGCTGCACCTGTTTGTTCCGAAATTCTTGGAACCTTCGAATTATGCCTTGCATTTCATTTTCGTCAGGTGCAGTAGAATGATCATTCCAAATTTCGCAGGTTTCATGGATATCACTAGCACCACCGGGAAGCTTTTTCAATCTTTTGCTGAGCTTTCTCAAGGCCTCAAAAGAATGTTCAATTCTTACAAATCGATCAATGATCTCAATACCAAATCCGTGCGTTGGTTCATGCTGAACAGACTCTTGGACTTGTTTGAAAAGATCATCTGCTGATAGGACACCTGAGTTTCCAACTGACACCTTTGGACAAATCTTCAGCAACTCTTCTTCCAAATCACTTTTTCCATCAATCAATTTATCCCTTGATTCTCTCAACTTACTGCAGGCTTCGTTGAGAATCCTCACCCTGAACCTGATGGCTTTAGTCAGCTGAAAATGCTTATCCGTATGTGGGATAACGCCTTCTTCTACCAAGAGATGTGCTGGTATTTGCTTTAATACTTGGAGAGCTTCATAAGTCAAATCAAGATGTCCAATTTCTTGAGAAAACTCATCATCCATCTTCTCTCCATCCTTCTGAATATCCCCCATAGATTGATGAACTTTCACAACGTCTTGTATCACCTCCTTCCCCTGTTGGAGTAACCTTTGGATCCATTCATCGACCACTCTTCCTTTTTTAGCAATCTTCTCAATTGTAGGTACTGATGAGAAATCGAATCCGGATAGTGATGACAAGAAGATGGTATGGATCAAGGGTTTGAGAGTTTAAGCAAAACCTCGCCAATCGCTTCCACTTTTCCTTTAAGCTCATTCCTCTCTGTCTTTGTTTCTTTCAACTTCGGCACAAGATGTTTCAGGCATCCCCGCGCATCTTGTCAGCAACGCGCCTTCCACTCAAGTTACTCTTTCCTAGAGCCACCTTCGGTTATCCGATAACGAGGCTGTTATGTCCTCTTTAGTTTTGTCACCGCGGGAGTGGCTATCTCGCGAACTTATCTCTCGGGAAGCGCCCACCAAAACCCTTGAAATCTGTTTTGGGTTTCTGGCCTGATTTAATAAGTAGGAGCCTTGAGTGAGCTAAAATCAAAGGCTGGTAGGGCACAATCACCTTCCTCTTCCCTCGGAGTTTGCTGAGTAGCCATTGCGGTGTATCGTAGGAGTTGCCACGGTTGTAGAAGCTGGTATCATACTCAAGGGGAGAAGATTCTACTAGTGGAGGAGGAATAGTTACCAACGTGGTAGTAGATCCAATAAAAAGAGGCATGGAGGGGGGCGTGTTGGTGATCACTTGGGTCCCACAGAGAGGGGTGAAAGTCCAGGAAAATATTGGCCATTATCAAGAAGTTGATGGAGAATAAGGAGGTAGGAGTGGTTGTGAGGAAAGAGGCTGATTCAGCACTCCAAAGCCTTCTTGATGAAAGAGATAAAGTCTCTTCTGGGCTGAGCAATCAAGAAATGGTGAAACCAGAGGTCCGGCTTCCTTCTCCTTCCAAAGTAATTTCTCCTATTTTCGGTGGCGTTGGTGATTCGGCACATTCATCATTTCAACTGGAGAAACAATTGAAGAGATTTCTTTCTTTCCTCTTTGACAATCTTGACCTTTATAGGCCCCTAGAAGATTTTCCTCATCCTTTTCCTTTTCGAGGGCCCCGCCTCGAAGCACCCAACTTTGAAAACTTATCATCTTTAAAATTCATTCCCCAAGAGGAGAGCCATGCTTTGGTGCGTGCAAGAATTGGAGCCGACCTATCTGTAATGGAGGCTTTTTCACTGATTGACCAATCAATAGGTGGGAAAACATATTGATCTTCATTTAGTCCATCATAGGAAAGATCCAAAACTTCTTATCATTCACTGTACCTTGGTAAATCAGCAAGCTCAAGTGTTTGAATCTCAGCAATTGTCAATCTGCTATTATCCTTTCTGCGAACAGCAACCTCATTACGCAGATCAATCCAAATATCCTCTATGTTTGGCCTGTGCAGATGCAGGGTTCCATACGCCCTGAGCACTCCTCGGATGTCAAAACCATCTCGAGGCTTCATATGCTTCTTCAACTTGTCCTGAAGCTCATGGACAACATTTTTAGCCTTCACCACTGTTGAGCAAGTGTATCTCCCAATAGAAATTGGGAAGGATACAGCAGCCTTATGTTTACTTTGTTGGAATTTATGGAAATCCAACAGCTGCCTAACCAATTCCATCAATATCAGTTTATCCCCGGATATCGGGGCAGGTGAAAAGGATCTCCCGAGTACATGACCACCCGAAGATATGTGAACTTCTTGAACTGTAAGAAGACACATCCCCATTTGGAAACTTCAGCCCAAGCCTCATCTGAGACTCTTGTCTTCCTCAATTCAGGGTTTAGCCTGCAGATGTTTTCATAGAAGAAGGCATCATTCACCCTTCTGAATTGATCTTGGGATCCCTTCCTTGTCAGTTGAGGGAAGTATTGATACACATGACTCCCCGTCCTGCTTCCCTTAGTATCCAATCCGGGATAGTTCCTCATCCCGGCCGCTGCATATGTGACATATGAAGACATATAAAATTTCCCGTGGGACAAGTAGCATCGTTAGTCAGCTTAGGAATCTATCTCATTACTAATGAGAGTGCCCAGCCAATCCTTGTTGATTCTTCTTAATAGTGATCATGAATTGATACATCCACCTCTTGGAATACATTCGATTCGGGTAAACCAAAACCCGACTCAACAGAGTGATGATGTCATTGATTTCTTGGATGAAATCACTCCTGGGGATAAGTCTTGGAAATCTAGAGACAGCCGGTTTGGCCTTGATCAGGAACTTCTTATTTACATGCTTGATACAATTTTCCTGATCGTTATCCCAGGCTTTCTGAGCTGACTTGATGTCCAACTCTCCATACTCTTCAAAATTGGGCAGTTTGAGGAGGTCATCAAAGTAACCTCCGTCCAATTTGATCACTACTTCTCCTGCCTGACTCTCACAGAACGAGAAGCCGAGTCATAACTGGAGGCACAGGCCAAAATGAATTCAGGGCACTGAGCGGCCATGGGAAAACCAGCTGCAAGGGGTAAGCCACTATCGGCTATAGATTTCATCCATGGAGTTTGGGAGGAACTCCTTACCCTACTCCAGAAATCTTCAATATCTATATTCCCGAGCTCTGTATCTCGGATGTCGTAGTTGCAATCAATATATGATGGAGACTCCACCTTTCTAAACTTGTATTTCATTCTTCCTGACTTCTCAGTCTTTTCTTGAGATGGACCAGGGTCCGACATGAAGGATGTCGAAGGAAGAAAGTTTCAAAGATCAGGGGATGTCGCACACTGTGAAAAACCGACCTACTGGATATGCCGGAAGAACGGAAGAGTCCGACACACTGAGGAGGATGTCGGGAATCCAGGAAACCCGATGCGCTGAGAATGTCGGAAACTCTGGAAAGTCCGGCACTTGTGATGATGTCGGAAACTCTGGAAAGTCCGACACGCCAAACCTTCCAAAATACTTCGGGTCTTTGACACTGCACAACACCCTTCAAAACCCGAGAAGAGAAAAACAGGGTTTTTTGTTGAATTTCAAACATGCAATCTCTTTTTTTACCATTCATGTACCAAGCACATAAGAAAATTCTGAGGAAATAACACCAAGTGGTAATTTCGAAGAGATAGACCCTAAAACCTAAACCCCGTTTAGAAAACAACTCAAGAAAGAAGAAGAATAAAAATCCCACAAAACCCGGTAAGAAAATGAGAAGAATCCACGCGCAATCAATCCATAAAAACTAGGAACAAAGAATGGAGAGAGAAATACCTTCAACCAGAGAAAGGAAAGATCGAAAATAGGTGATTCAATCGGGCACAAGAAGTAGCTTTCGGGTTTCGAGGTTGGAAGAGCATGTGCGAAAATCCACGAGTTAAAAACACGTCCGGTGAAAATGACGTGTAAATCCGCATATTTATAAGAAAATTTGCAATTAATACACCTCGGCTGGCACGTGCCAACTCACCCGACAACTCGACATTAATGCCATGTCAGCATGCTCGGGAGGTCCGAAAACCCGACACAAAGGTGTGTAGAGTAATTCAGTTTCGGGTCATGGAAACAATCGACACAAAGCATGAGATGTTTAGATGCTTCAAAGTTCCGAAAACCTGACACAAAGGACTAAATCGGACTTCGGGTATCGGAAGACAGGTGACACAAAACATGTTCCGGATAAGGCATGTCCCGATGCGCCGAAGGTCCGAAAACCCGACTCGACTCACTTGAAGTGGGTTTCGGGTTTCGGGAAACACAAGACATAAAGCATTCAAAACACATGTTGACCTGTTGGTGAAACCCGAAAACCCGACTTTCTCTAATAAAGGTAATTTTGCAAAACCAGCTTTAAAAATTTCGTAGGGGTTATCTGATAGTTTGGAGTAAACTCAAAACTGAGATAACAATAATACATGTGATAAATGATCTTAACAAGATTAAATGAAAAGCTTAAGGATAAAGGAAATCGGGATAGATTTCAAGAACAAAAAGCCCTTCGGATTGATTTCTTTTATGATTTATTTACACTTTCATAAAATAAGCCAAGTTCTTCCTCCCCTTCAAAATGGAAAGGAAATGCCATTATATAGCTTACAAATCAGCTTACTCTCGTACCATTCACTACTTTTAACTAATGATTAGTTAAACTATCAATACCTGCCAATCGTAAAAATACCCCAACTAATTATTACAATAAGTCTAATGAGAGAAAGAATGGGAAGAGAAGAGAAGAATTAAGAGAAGAAGACAAAGCTTATGACCGGGAGGGACCCACGACTTTTAAAATCAGGGGCTTACTTGAATCTCTTCAACGCCTCGGCTCTGCCTCTACCACGAGGGACTCGTGTTGGCTAATGTAGAATGGGTCCAAAATCGAGACATTTCTCCATTTCATTATCAAATTCAACATGAGTATGATAATCCTTATTTGCTTCTTCAATGGCAAATTCAAGAGAGCAGATTTCCTTCATTTTTTTTTCGAAATGGAGCTGAATAAAGTCATACCTTTGACAAAAGCTCTAAATCGAGCTTTGATTTCTTGCATGAGAGAGGGCTGATGACAATGTATATCTTTGAAAGTAGCCATAACTAGTGTTTTGAAAGCCTCACCCTTCTCGCCGCACTATTCTTCAATTCTCCCGAAGCCTCCTCCAGGACCTTGATCTTCCACTCCATGTTGTAAACCTGAGGACTTTGATAGATTATCCTTTGCATCATCAAAACCTTACTCACTAATAAAATGTTTTCATCTGTTTGTCCCAGTTGAGGGTGAGGCTCTACTGCTTTATGCAACGCTCCAAAGTTTAAGCTCTTTATATATGATCCTAATAGTGGAGGAGAGCTTCATAGCTGTAAGTTGTTCACCTTTCCATGGAGTTTGAAAGCTTCCATCGATGAATTTCAATATCGCAATAAGCATATCTTTCCACCATGGCCTCCATAGTCCTCTTGCAGTATGTAGACGGAATACTTGTGCATATCTTTAATACTAGGCTGCACCTCATCTTGGCTCAAAATCATAGGTGGTGGAAGAGTAGTCAATGGGTAGGGTCCAAAACTTTGTCCTTGGACAAAAAAGAGATTTGATGAAACCGTAAGAATTTGGGCTTGTTCTTCCAACTGTTCTATGGTTTGCTGCCCTTTCTACCCTCCCAATGAATCTTGTGGACTGTCTCCTGGAGATTGTGGATCTCACCTTCAGTGGGGTAACTCTTCCATAGGAATTCTTGAGAGTTCCAAAGTCGATGCCCTGCAAATCTCGGCTCTGGTTTATCTAATGTAGGCTTAGCTATTTTGGGTGAAGTGCTGGCCTCGAGCATCGGGACACTATCCTCGGAGGTAATTTTGGCTTTTTTGGCATGAGAAGGAGGAGTAGTTTGCCAACAAGCTGCCACAGCATCAAAATTTGGTCTTCGAGCTGAGAGGAAGACTTTCTCTTCTCATCCGAACGAGAGAGGTGACCCATGCAAAAAGAGGAGGAAGAAGTAGGAGGGGCAAGAGGACCAAGAGAGAACTCATGGCACCCAAGGTTTGCATCTGTGTTGTCTCAAGTTGAGACATGAGTGGGGTGGCTTGGGAGACACAAAGGCAGAGGGAATCATAAGTACTTGGAAGCTCGGTGCTACTGATTCTCTTTGTCCTTATCCGTTGGAGCTTCAGGGTGTCTTGTAGGAGCCTTGGCACTTCACTTTCTTCACTTTCACTAAGAACAATGATGTTCTCTCGGTCCCAAGGGTAATTCTCGCATGCTTTCTGTGAGGGATCTTCTTCCACAGGCTCCTTCTTAACTTCTTTGAATTTCTTCCGATATACCAGGTGGATGAAGAAGGAGTAGAGGCTACAAGTCCTTGGGCCGACGAAGCTGGTGAGGGGTTTGCACAGGTGTTTCGATCCGGGGGTCGATGCTTCCCTCCTAGGTGTTGAAACATCCTTAGAGGAGGATTCCCGAGTGCCTCCTAAGCTCTCCGACTTTCTTATCAAAACCGTGATCTTAGTCCCGACTAAGACCGGAGCAAGATCTCGCCAAATCATCTTTCTCCTTTTGAACCAATCCATTCCTCCAAGGGAGTGTGCTTAACCACATTATCATACTCATATGAGTACAGATCTGAATTTTCATCCTTGAGTCCTTCACTTAACTTGGTATGCAATAGCCGAGTTCTTGGATTAATTGCAGAGAAAACTTGCCGTAATGCCTCCTTTCCTCAAGCTTCAAAATCATCAAAGACAGTTGTGCCAGCCCAATAGTCTTCTCGTGTCTACCCTATGATGATAGGTTATCTTGATATTCTGCTCAATAAACTTTTTTCAATTCGAAGCAAGTTCTGGGGCTTGAAGAAATGGAGCGAGTAATGGGAGCTAGTGGCTCTTTCTATATTCTATGCGCGAGGGCTATTTTGCAAGTGTAGTTTCCCAAAGAGATGGGGAAGTGCAAACCAGTAATTTTCTTGTCTCTGCAGGTTCTATGCAATTTATCCAATTACCTACATACTTCTATCAAGGCCATCTTGTCACCGCAGTAACATAGGAAGCCAAGAGGGAGTGCTCTCGTAAAGCCAGCAAGTTTCTGATATAAGAAAATTTTATGATATGAATAAAATAAGCACCGTAGTGCGATATTAGACTCATGGCTTCACGAGAAAATCTTCTAGCAAGAGGTTGTCACCCTCAAGAAGTCTGACCATGTACATGGTGAAAGCATCATTCACCCTTGGAAATTGCGATCGCTAGTCTTCAGGTGAACCTCAAGGTGAGAAAGCAGCATACAGGATCATCCTGTGGCGCATCGATGTAAGAAAAGCCAAACCATTGCCTTGAATCTGCAGAGTATACATCGATAATGAAGTCATATAGAATTTCTTCATTTGTTGTACATTAGAAAGATGCTCCGCTAGGTTATAATGCCGATGATTTACGCATTGATATTTTGAGTTCCCTCACACACCATATTGATGAGCGGGCAAATCCAGAAAATGGAACTCATTAGTAGAGGGTAAGCCCATAACCCGAGCCAGAGGGATTATGAAATCCGATAATTCTTCATTAAAGTTTGCATGGAAAAAGAGTCTTGGATAGATGAGATGCCCCTCTTGGGGTTTTTGCCGTGACTTCGCCACCCACGCCTTATAGTTATCACATGTCTTGATTGAAAAGGGCTCGTGCTTGATTCCTGGGAGACAACTATGACATTATCCATTTCGGGAATCCTCAAAAAGTAGTGCCAATGGTGGTAGCGTCAAGAAGTTTGGCGATGAGCTCCCCGTGTATGTTTGTTAATTCACTCGAATCGGGGTTGAAATAATTCCCTCACGTGAGCATTATGTCCGCACATTGCACGAGATGGAAACCGCCACTGAAAGCCGTGTTGTCATGAATCATCATCGTGCCATTGGTGTAGGGTCCACGATCTATCAACCTCGACCAAAATTACCAAAGTCAAGGTGGCAAACTTCACTGCTCCCGATATCGAGAACGGCGGACTCACTGGTGAGACTTGTTCGCCCGGAATTTGATCTTCATGTTGATAGTAATTCGAGAGCAGACTGCAAGCTAGACTTGGGATGGAATTGCGGCAGAGGGAATGGATACGCACACGAGAATTTAGATCGCAAGGGTTCAAGCAATAGATAGCATGAAATTAGTATGCAAAAAACACATAGGGCTGCTTTCATTATATAGCCATTTAGGAGAGAGAAAGGTAATAAATGCGCATTAAATACATACCTACCAATTTGAAAAGCAAGATATTCGGGTAGAGGAAAATTAGCACAAATGGCACTTGGTTCATTTGGGACACGCGAGGACGCGAAAAGCGCCGAAGTATGTGGCTCGCCCAATTCGGACCATGCGGGTAAAAGACGCACAAATGCTTTTGGGACATGCGACATAAGTACGCGGAGTACGCGACTCGGCCAAGTCGGGTCGAAAAGGGAACAAAGGGTCCAGGACTACTTGGGACATTTGGGCCAAAAAAAAGTTCCGTCGGGCCCGAAAAGAACTGGATTTCGTAAATCGGCCGATAGGGGAACAGAGCTTGATTGAACTTGGGACATGCGGGACAAAAATGTCCGACATGCCCGAAAACACACAAAATGACCCAAAAATGCAGATTTTTTCCAATTTCTCGACTTTTCACATTGCCGGATAACAGAGAAGACACTTAACCTCAAAATTTTAAATTTTCAACTTCTTAAAAGTAGGGGAATTTTGAGTGGACAACGGCTGGCTCCTTCTGGGGATGACTTGGCATAAATTCAAAGAATGAGACAAGGCAAGAATTTAGACAAAACTTGAGGACGTAGACCAAAGACCTTATCCATTGGGCCAACTGGAGTCAAAAAGCAAACCAATACAGAGGACAACACACCAAAACAAAGGGAAAGAAAAATAAAATGCTATACTGTAATATATATAGGACTTCCTAATCACTTATGACTTGAACAATTTTTGTGCACTGCCCACTATAAGGAAGTGGAGAGAAGAACCATCCATATAATCAAGGTAAAATAATTCTTACCAAAGAAAGTGCCTAATCTTGAAAGGTCCTGAGCCAAAGGGAATCAAACTTGCCATGGCTGCCACGAGGTTCATGCCTTTTATCCCATAGTAAAACGATGTCTCCAACTTCGAAATCTCTAAACCTAGCTTTCTTATCAAATAGACCTTTACCTTTCTAGCTGTGGTGAGCAGATATCCTATCAAAGAATCTCCAATCTGTCCTCATTCAATTTGTGAAGGTACATAATTCTCTTATCCAAAGCATCATTGAAAGCGAGTATCTTCAATAGCTTCTTCATTAGATGCAAGGTCATGGCAGCTCCACTTCATATCGCAATTGAGCTTCTACTCCATACACCTCTCGAAAAGGAGATATTCCAATGGCTCTCTTAGGTGTGATCCTATCTACCCGAGAGAGCATCATAGAGTTTCTTGTGCAGCTTTAGGAGTTGCGACTCATTGACTAATTTCCTTATTATGGTCACCATATTTTTATTAGTAGATTCTCGCTTGTCCATTTCCGAGGATAGTAATATGAGGAGTGATCCAAGGAGAAGCCATATCCATAGCAAAAATCCATCATCTCGGTTGAAGAAAAAATTGGAAGCATTATCATCATAATCTTGTTTGGGCACACCATACCTTACCAAGATGTTTTTTGATGAAACCGCATACCACTTCAGAAGTAGTACTCTTTACTGGAATGGCTTCTACCCATTTGGTGAAATAATCTGTGGCGATTAATACATGAGTATGGCCAGCATTAGAAGAGGGATTAAGTGCTCAATGAAATCCAAACCTTTGTTGAAAAGGTTCTTCAATTACAACTGGTTTCATGTGGGCAAAGAGGCCAACTTTGGGTCTACCTACGAAAGTCTGACAAGCCTCACATTTATCAACCCACTTTGATGCATCTCTGAACAAGGTAGGCCAATAATATCCTCCACGAAGAATCTTGTGAGTAGTGACAGTTGATGAGTAGTGCCCTCCACATGCCTGATCATGAAAAGCGAGAGTAGCTTTTCGTTGTTCCTTGTCCACACATTTAAAAACCTTCCATCCAATCCATGCCTAACAAGAATTCCTCCCAAAACATATCACACCGACCTTATTTTAATGAAGCTCTCTTTTCTTTAGCAATGTCAAATGAGAGGGGCATTCCCCATAGGTGAGAAAATGAGTGATATCAGCATACCATTCATTAACCGAGCTAAGAAAGCAGTAACGGTAGGAAGACCAACTTTATCTTCCGGTAACTCATGTCTAGCTCCTTCAACGATGAGTTCACACAGAGCCTTTCCACGGGCGAGTTTTGGTTGGTTTGATGTCAATATCATATTCTTGGACCTTGGCCACCTGGGCCTCTCTTGGATCCAAATTCCTACTATGTGAGAATTGACTTAACAGATTGTATCGGTACCAACACCATGGAGTGAGAGTTGCAGAATGTAAAACTTAAACCGCTTGATAGCTTTAACCACCGCAAAAGCATGTTTTTCCATCACGGTGTATTTTAACTCATGATCTTTCAAAATATAGCTCATAAACGCAATTGGGAGTTCGTGCTCATTATAAGAAGTGTCACATAGAATGGTTTGATTTTGTCATCGGGTGAGGTGACAACTGCTATCGATAGATTTGTGGTGTAGAAGAAGGAGTGGGTAAAAGGCCTTTAGAGGTAGTTTTAGAATGGGAATTGACAAAGTGAATCATTTTAGCAAAAGCCTTAGATGGGTTTGATAATATTCAGCCTTCCGAGATTTGAACCTTAGTCTTTTTAGGTGATCTATAATATCAAAAGACACGTAATGGACGGGCTATCATCATTTGAAATCTTAGGTTTATCAATTTTAGGGGAAAAAGAAGTAACTTTAGTAGTAGAACTGACATGTGACTCACCTTTGATGTAGATGAAATGGGGATAGGAGATCCTCTTTTCACAATTACGAGGATAGTTGTTTTGCTCTTTAGATTTCTGGTGGGTGCATCACTTTCTCCCTTTGATTTGTCTCGCTTCTCGAGTCATGACAACGTATGATTCGCTATTCATATCTGCTACTACTTCATCATAATCATCTCCATCATCAATGCCCTTAGTGGTGAAGAAATTAACTCGAGATCCCTCAATTTCATCATCGCTTCATCATTAACCTCTTCAACAAATTCCTCGCCATCCTCGTTAACCTCCTCATCCTCTCTGGTTCCTCAACTTCACAAGTCATGATGACAGAACTTTAATAGAGGTCCTTCAAGCGCTAGCCTTGTTTGAGAAGCAGGCAAATGATTTCTGGGCTGAAAATTCCTCCTTGGAACGTCTGCATAGGGAGCATGCTGAGCCAATTGTTTCTTAATGGCAATGAGATCATTTGCAAGTTTTTGTACCAATGGATCAGTATTAGGTCCAGGAGTGGAAGAGGAGGAAGAAGCAGATTTAGATTTAGAAGGGTCTCTCCTCAACTTCCCTGACATGATTAAATCATCTTCAACACTAACAACAAGAGTTTGATCTTCAGCCAATGTTGTGAGATTAGCCCTTCTTAGTGCATAGCTAACTTCAGGTGATTGAGCATTTAGGAAAAAACATTTTTGAATTTGATCTACAGGTCGAGTATTTGGCGGAATTTTGTTAATCAACCTGTTGAATCGGGCCACAAATTCTCTCATGGGCTCTGATGAATCCTTCTTTATTTGAGAGATTTGGGCTAGCAAGGCATGCACGTCTTCTGCTGGTTTGAACCGGTTTTCAAACCTAGTTCTCATTCAGGTCCCGCCTAGTGATAAGACCGGAAGGTGATAGAACCAATCAGCAAACATTATCTTGTAAAGTCTCAACAAAAATCTTACGGAGACATCTTCATGTTCAACTCCCGTAACTCCGCATGCAACTATGAAGGCTGCGATGTGTTCATTACACATATACAAAACATGATTTTCTTGTGGAACTTGGATATTATGAAAGTGTTTTCTATAAGGATCATCAATTACAAAAGGATCGAGGAATGAGAATATGAGAACGAGCAGTAAAGGCACCATTCGTAATTATAGATGATGAGTAATTCCTTATGCATGCGAAGGTACAAGTGAATTGAAACGAGATCATTGGTATCATATTAGTAAGATGAAATTTGAAAGACACAAAGTTCTATAAATAACATCTGCAAGAATACAAAGTTTCTTAACATAATACAGACAAATGATCTTAACAAGATTAAATGAAAAGCTTAGGGATAAAGGAAATCAGATAGACGAAGAATGAAAAGCCCTTCTGTATTGATTTCTTTATGATTTATTTACACTTTCAGAAAATAAGCCAAGTTCTTCCTCCCCTTCAAAATGGCGAGGAAAGGCCATTATATAGCTTACAAATCAGTTACTCTCGGTAACTACTTCTTTTAACTAATGATTAGTTAAAGGGTTGCCAATCACAATACCCCAACTAATTATTACAATAAATTCGAGAGAAAGAATGGGAAGAGAAGAGAAGAATTAGGAGAAGAAGATAGGTGCTTATGACTGGGAGGGACCCACCGACTTTAAAATCACTGTCTCGAATCTCTTCAACGCCTCGGCTATGTCTCGCCACGAGGGACCGACGTGTTGGGGCTGTAGACGGGTCCAAAATCGAGACATTTCTCCATTTCCTTATCAAACTCGACATGAGTATGATAATCCTTATTTGCTTCTTCAATGGCAGATCAAGAGAGCAGATTTCCTTCATTTTTTTCTTTGGAAATGGAGCTTTCCTGAACAAAGTTACCTTTGACAAAAGCTCGAACCGAGCTTTGATTTCTTGCAAGGAGAGAGGCACACCGTAGAAGTCTCATCCGAAGATGACAATGTATATCTTTGAAAGCAGATACAACTAGTGTTTTGAAAGCCTCACCCTTCTGCCAGCTATTCTTCAATTCTCCCGAAGCCTCCTCCAGGACCTTGATCTTCCACTCCACGCTGTAAACCCAGGACTTTGATAGATTATCCTTTGCATCATCAAAAACCTTACTCGCCAATAAAATGTTTTCATCTATTTGTCCCATGAGGCGGAGGTCTACTATGCAACTGCTCCAAAGTTTAAGCTCTTTATCTATGATCCCAATAGTGGAGGAGAGCTTCTGTTGCAAGTTGTTCACCTTTCCGTGGAGTTTGAAAGCTTCATCGATGAAGTTCAATCCTGCAACAAGCATATCTTCCACCATGGCCTCCATAGCTCTGCCATAGATGGAATACTTGTGCATATCTTTAATACTTTGTACCTCATCTTGGCTCAAAATCACAGGTGGTGGAAGAGTAGTCAATGGGGTAGGGTCCAAAACTTTGTCCTTGGACAAAAGAGATTTGATGAAACCTGTAAGAATTTGGGCTTGTTCTTCCAACTGTTCTATGGTTTGCTGCCCTTTCTCTACCCTCCCAATGACTCTTGTGACTGTCTCCTGGAGATTGTGGATCTCACCTTCAGGGGTAGACTCTCCCATGGGAATTCTTGAGAGTTCCAGGTCAGATGCCTGCAAATCCTGCTCTGGTTTATCTACCAGTAGGCTTAGCTATTTCCAGGAATTGCTGGCCCTGAGCATCAGACACTATCCTGGAGGTAATTTTGGCTTTTTTGGCACGAGAAGGAGGAGTAGTGCCTAACAAGGCTGCCACAACATCAAAATTTGGTCCTGAGCTCCGAGAGGAAGACTTTCTCTTCCTACTATCGACGAGAGGCTGCACCCATGCAAAAGAGGAGGAGGAAGAAGCAGGAGGGGCAAGAGGACCAAGAGACAGAGAACTCATGGTGCCCAAGGTTTACACACTACTGTTGTTGTCTCGAGTTGAGACATGAGTGGGGTGCTTGAGACAACTGGTGCAGAGGAATCAATAGTACTTGGAAGCTCAGTGCTCTGTACCTCTTTGTCCTTATCCGTTGGAGCTTCAGGGGCGCTTGTAGGAGCTGGCACTTCACTTTCTTCACTTTCACTGAGAACAATGATGTTCTCTGGTCCCAAAGGCAATTCTGCATGCTTTCTCAGGGGATCTTCTTCCACAGGCTCCTTCTTAACTTCTTTGAATTTCTTCTGATATACCTGGGTGGATGAAGAAGGAGTAGAGGCTGCAGGTCCTTGAGCTGACGAGGCAGGAGGGGTTTGCACAGGTGTTTCTGATCTGGGGTTGATGCTTCCCTCCTGGGTGTTGAAACATCCTTGGAGGAGGATTCCCCTGAGTGCCTCCTAAGCTCTCAGACTTTTCTATCAAACCAGATCTTAGTCCTGACTAAGACTGGAGCCAGGATCTCAGCCAAATCATCTTTCTCCTTTTTGAACCAATCCAAGTCCTCCAAGGGAGTGTGCTTGACCACATTGTCATACTCATATGAGTATAGATCTGAATTGTCATCCTTGAGTCCTTCAGGAACTTGGTACAAGCCGAGTTCTTGGATTAATTGCAGAGAAAACCTGCCGTAATGCCTCCTTCTGGCTTCAAAATCATCAGCACAGTCAGCCCAATAGTCTTCTCGTGTCTGCCCTATGATGATAGGTTATCTTGATATTCTGCTCAATAAACTTTTTCAAGTCGAAGCAAGTTTTGGGCTTGAAGAAATGGACAAAGAATGGGAGCCGTGGCTCTTTCTATATTCTCGTAATCCCAGGGCTGTTTTGCAGTGTAGTTTCCCAAAGAGATGGGGAAGTGCAAACCAGTAATTTTCTTGTCTCTGCAGGTTCTATGCAATTTTTCCAATTGCCTGCATACTTCTATCAAGGCCATCTTGTCACTGCAGAACATAGGAAGCCTAAGAGGAGTGCTCTCGTAGCCAGCAAGCCTGATATAAGAAAATTTTCTGAATTGAATAAAATAAGCACCGTAGTGCGATATTAGACTCATGGCTTCATCAGAAAATCTTCTAGCAGTGTCACCCTCAAGAAGTCTGACCATGTACATGGTGAAAGCATCATTCACCCTTCAAAATTGCGATTGCTGGTCTCTAGGGTGAACTGTGGGCAGTAAGCATACACAGGATCATCCTTGTGGGCGTCAATGTAAGAAAAGCCAAACCATTGCCTTGATGCCGCTAGAGTATACATCAGGTATGAAGTCATATAGAATTTCTTCATTTGTTGTACATTGGACAGCTGCTCCGCTAGGTTCATACTGATGATTTCTACCCAATTGATATTTTGAGTTCCCTCGCACACCATATTGATGAGCGGGCACATCCAGAAATGGAACTCATTAGTAGAGGGTAAGCCCATAACCCGAGCTAGTAGGATTATGAAATCGACAATTCTTCATTAAAGTCTGCATGGAAAAGAGTCTTGGATAGATGAGATGCCCCCTTCTTAGGGTTTTTAAGCCAGACTTCGCCACCCGCGCCTTATAGTTATCACTGTCTTGATTGAAAAGGCCTGTGCTTGATTCTGGGAGACAACTATGGCATTATCCATTTCTAGAATCCTCAAGCAGCAATGCCAATGGTGGCAGCGTCAAGTTTGGTGATGAGCTCCCCGTGTATGTTTGTTAATTCACTCGAATCAGGGTTGAAATGAGCCCCGCATGCGAGCACTGTGTCTCGCACATTGCACCGAGATAGGGAAACCGCCAGCGAAAGCCAGACCGCTGTCATGAATCATCTGTGCCATTGGTGTAGGGTTCGCGTCTGTCAACCTCGACCAAAAATCACCAAAGTCAAGGTGGCGAACTTCACTGTCCCCGATATCGGGAATGGCAGACTCTAGTGGTGAGACTTGTTCCTGCCCCTGGAATTTGATCTTCATGTTGATAGTAATTCAGAGAGCAGAGCTGCAAGCTAGACTTGGGATGGAATTACAGAGGGGATGGATACGCACACAGGAATTTAGATCGCAAGGGTTCGAGCAATAGATAGCATGAAAGTAGTGTGTAAAACGCATAGGGGGCTGCTCATTATATAGCCGTTTAGGAGAGAGAAAGGCAATAAATGTGCATTAAATACATACCTACCAATTTGAAAAGCAAGATATTCGGGTAGAGTGGGAAAAATTAGCACGAATGGCACTTGGTTCATTTGGGACACGAGGGACGCGAAAGCATGAAGTACGTGGCTCGGCCGATTCGGACGATGCGGGAAAAGATGCACAAATGCTTTTGGGACATGCGGGACATAAGTACGCGGAGTACGTGACTCGGCCGAATCGGTGAAAAGGGAACAAAGGGTCCGGACTAACTTGGGACATTTGGGACAAAAAGTTCGACGGGCCCGAAAAGGACTGACTTCGGGTAAATCGGCCGATCGGGGAACAGAGAGCCCGATTGAACTTGGGACACGTGGGACAAAAATGTCCGACAGGCCCGAAAAACACACAAAATGACCCAAAAACGTAGATTTTTTTCAATTTCTCGACTTTTCACATTACCAGGATAACAGAGAAGACACTTAACCTCAAAATTTTAAATTTTCAACTTCTTAAAAGCAGGGGAATTTTGAGTGGACAACAGCTGGCTCCTTCTGGGGATGACTTGGCATAAATTCAAAGAATGAGACAAGGCAAGAATTTAGACAAAACTGGGGAAGTAGACCAGTACCTTATCCATTGGGCCACGGAGTCAAAAAGCAAACCAATACAGAGGACAACACACCAAAACAAAGGGAAAGAAAAAGGAAAACACACTATGTAATATACACAGGACTTCCTAATCACCTATGACTTGAACAATTTCAGGTACTTCCCACTATAAGGAAGTGGGAGAGAAGAACCATCCATATAATCAAGGTAAAAAGAATTCTTACCAGCAAAGTGCCTGATCTTGAAAGGTCCGAGCCAAAGGGAATCAAACTTGCCATGGCTGCCACGAGGTTCATGCCTTTTATCCCATAGTAAAACGATGTCTCCAACTTGGAAATCTCTAAACCTGGCTTTCTTATCAAACAGGACCTTTACCTTCTGCTGGTGAGCAGATATCCTATCAGCAACTTCCAATCTATCCTCATTCAATTTGTGAAGGTACATAATTCTCTTATCCAAAGCATCATTGAAACTGGTATCTTCAATGGCCTTCATTAGATGCAAGGCTGGCAGCTCCACTGTTACTGGCAATTGAGCTTCTACTCCATATACCACCTGAAAAGGAGACATTCCAATGGCTCTCTTAGGTGTGATCCTATCTGCCCAAAGAGCATCATAGAGTTTCTTGTGCCAGTTTCATTGGGACTCATTGACTAATTTCCTTATTATGGTCACCAGATTTTTATTAGTAGATTTTGCTTGTCCATTTCCCTGAGGATAGTAATCTGAGGAGTGAGCCAAGGAGATGCCATATCCATAGCAAAAATCCATCATCTCGGTTGAAGAAAAATTGGAAGCATTGTCTGTCACAATCTTGTTTGGCACACCATACCTTACCAAGATGTTTTCTTTGATGAAACTGCATACCACTTCAGAAGTAGTACTCTTTACTGGAATGGCTTCTACCCATTTGGTGAAATAATCTATGGTAGTTAATACATGAGTATGGCCAGCACTAGAAGAGGGATTAAGTGCTCCAATGAAATCCAAACCCCACTGTTGAAAAGGTTCTTCAATTACAACTGGTTTAGGGGCAAAGAGGCCAACTTGGGTCTACCTACGAAAGTCTGACAAGCCTCACATTTATCAACCCACTTTGATGCATCTCTGAACAAGGTAGGCCAGTAATATCCTCCACGAAGAATCTTGTGAGTAGTAACAGTTGATGAGTAGTGCCCTCCACATGCCTGATCATGAAAAGCTGAGAGTAGCTTTTTCTGTTGTTCCTTGTCCACACATTTCAAAAACCTTCCATCCAATCCACGCCTAAACAAGGCATTCTCCCACAAAACATATTGCACTGACCTTAGTTTAACAACTCTCTTTTCTTTGGTAGTCAAATGAGAGGGGCATTCCCCATAGGTGAGAAAATGAGTGATATCAGCATACCATTCATCAACTGAGCTAAGAAACAGAATGGTAGGAAGACCAACTTTATCTTCCAGTAACTCATGTCTAGCTCCTTCAGCGATGAGTTCACACAGGCCTTTTCCATGGATGAGCTTGGTTGGTTTGATGTCAATATCATATTCTTGGACCTTGGCCACCCAGTTCCCTCTCTTGGATCCAAATTCCTGCTGTGTGAGAATTGACTTAATAGTTGTATCTGGTACCAACACCATGGAGTGAGAGTTAAGAATGTAAAAACGAAACTGCTTGACAACTTTAACCACTGCAAAAGCATGTTTTTCCATCATGGTGTATTTTAACTCATGATCTTTCAGAATATAGCTCATAAATGCAATTGGGAGTTCATGCTCATTAGAATCTTCCTGAGTCAAAACAACAGCCAAGGTGTTATCTGTGGCGTAGCAATAGATAATGAAATCTTTGCTGAAATCTGGACATGCTAAAACAGGAGTTTTAGCAATGGCTCTTTTAATACCTTCAAAGGCTTCTTTCCCTTCAGGAGACCAACCAAATGTTTGTTTGCCTTTCATCATTTGGGAAATATTCAGAGTTAGCTCCGCAAAATCAGGGATGAACCTTCTCAGAAAGTTGATCTTACCAAAGAAAGAGTGCACGCCTTTTTTGCTGTTTGGAAGAGGAATTTGCTGAATAGCTTGAACTCGCTCAGGATCGATTTTAATACCATCTTTGGAGACAATGTGCCCTAATAATTTCCCCTCTGTGACACAAAAGATAGATTTCTTAGGATTCAAGGAGATCCCATGTTCTCTACATCTTAGCAGAACTGTCTCCAGGTGCTGAAAATGATCCGCCCTTGTTTTAGAATACACAGTCAAGTCATCAAGGTATACAACAATACACTTCCCTTTCAAACTTCCAAAGGCCAAGTCCATAGCCCTCTGAAAAGTAGCACCGGCATTAATGAGCCCAAAAGGCATCCTTTTGTAAGCAAAGGTACCCCAAGGGGTAGTGAAAGCCATTTTGTGTTGATCTGCAGTATTAACTTCTACCTGGTTATATCCTGAAAATCCATCAAGCATAGACAACATTTCGGATCCCGTTACTACTTGCAAGACCTGATCCATCATAGGTAGAGGATAATTATCTTTCAAGGAAGCTTGGTTCAGATTCCTGAAGTCAACACAGATACGAATCTCACCATTTTTCTTTCTAACAGGTACAATATTGGCAATCCATGTTGAATGATGGATAGGAAAAATGATTTTGGCTTTCAGCAACTTCTGTATTTCTTGAAAAATGGTGTCAGCTATTTTAGGATTGTACTGCCTCTGCTTCTATTTAAAAGGCTTAATCCCAGGTTTGAGAGGAATAAAATGTTGCATCTCCTTAGGTTGGAAAGCTTTTAAATCTTCATAGGAGTAGGCAAGAACATCCTTATACCTCTTTAAAAGATCAATTACTTTCTTCTTCTCATCTGGTGTGCAACATTTTCCAATGTTCATGAGCTTAGGGTCAGTAGAACTCCCAATATTAATTTTGTCATATTCAGCTGATTGTTGAGGTCCAGTAGAAGCTCTAGACTTTACATACCTGTCGTGTTTATCAAACAGTTCCTCTAAACTCACCAATCCTTTAGGGATCTTGTTTCCCTTGAGTTTGATACATCCATCCTGATCCATTTCTTCTTCTTGGGTGGCTGCTTTGTCAAAGGGCACACTTTCACGAGGCAAGTTATCACTTCCTTCAAAGTATAGCTGTTCAAAATTATCCTTGAGTTCTAAGAAAGAAAGCAAGTGTTGATCATCATTGAAAACTTGCCAGTTACTTGTATTATCAGGTACACTAGGTCGATGGATCATCTCAATGGTGAACTTATCTTGAGAGAAGTCAGGATGAGGTATGAGTAGTGACCCAGAGACTGCTAATGAATCAGCCCTGGTATTTTCTTCCCTAGGTACTGCTTCGATGGAGAAAGCATCAAGAAATTCAATGGAATCCCAAACCTGATTCCTGTAATGTTTCAACCTTCCATTTTTCACCTGAAAGAGGTTTCTAACTTGCTTTACAATCAATTCCGCATCTCCACGAGCTAGAAGATTCTTCACACCTTGTTCTTTTGCCACCTGGAGTCCAAGAATGAGAGCCTCATACTCTGTTGTATTATTGGTATTTTCAAATTGCAACTTGAATGAGAAAGGGTGAAGGCTTCCTTCAGGCGACACCAATATGACACCACTCCTAGAACCAGCTGAGGAACAACTTCCATCAAACTCTAATATCCAAACACCATTAGGATCTTTAGGTGAGACTTTGGGAAGTTGGATTTCTTCAGGAGACATAATCATGTAGTTGCCATGCCCCATATCCTCATAGAGTATTTGTGCTTTGGGATCATCCGTTTTTTGTACAATATACTCAGATTGCTTCTCAGCAAAGCAACTTCTTCATTTGTCCATTAACAGGTATGAGGGCATGTGACCAATCCATTTGAATTTCTCCACCCACATCCTTACAGAAGTTTCTGCTTAGCAACATCCCGTATGAAGGAGGAATATCTGCTACTAAGATAGTAGCCAAAACTTTCTTCTCAGGCAAAGCAGCAAAAGCCACTTGTGCATCTTTAATTCTTCCGACCAAGGGCACTTCCTTACTCTCCATAGAATAACAAGATCCATAAGTGCATGTGAGAGTCAAGCCTAAGGCATGAGCTACTTTAGCAGGCATCACATTATCTGATGCTCCTGAGTCTATGACGCAATTACTGAGCCTATGGCCAGCTATAAGAAGTGTCACATAGAATGGTTTGATTTTGTCACTGGGTGAGGTGATGGCTACCAGATTAGGCTGTGGTGTAGAAGAAGGAGTGGGTAAAAGGCCTTTAGAGGTAGTTTTAGAATGGGAATTGACAAAGTGAATCATTTTAGCAAAAGCCTTGGGATGGGTTTGATAATATTCAGCCTCTGAGATTTGAACCTTAGTCTTTTTTAGGTGATCTATAATATCAAAAGACCCAGAAGTGGACGGGTTATCATCACTTGAAATCTTAGGTTTATCAATTTTAGGGGAAAAAGAAGTAACTTTAGTAGTAGAATTGGCAGGACTCACCTTTGATGTAGATGAAATGGGGATAGGAGATCCTCTTTTCGCAATTACGGGGATAGTTGTCGGCTGCTCTTTAGATTTCTTGGTGGGCTGCATCACTTTCTCCCTCTGATTTGTCTGCTCTCGAGTCATGACAACGTATGACTCACTATTCATGTCCGCTACTACTTCATCATAATCATCCCCATCATCAATGCCTTCAGTGGTGAAGAAATTAACTCGAGATCCCTCAAGTTCATCTGCTTCATCATCAACCTCTTCAACAAATTCCTCGCAATCTTCATTAACCTCCTCATCCTCTGGTTCCTCAACTTCACAGGTTGCATTGACAGGAACTTTAATAGGAGGTCCTTCAAGTGCTAGCCTTGTTTGAGAAGCAGGAAAATGATTTCTGGGCTGAAAATTCCTCCTTGGAACATCTGCATAGGGAGCATGCTGAGCCAATTGTTTCTTAATGGCGATGAGATCATTTGCAAGTTTTTGAACCAATGGATCAATATTAGGTCCAGGAGTGGAAGAGGAAGAAGAAGCAGACTTAGATTTAGAAGGGTCTCTTCTCAACTTCCCTGACATGATTAAATCATCTTCGACACTAACAGCAAGAGTTTGATCCTCAGCCAATGTTGTGAGATTAGCCCTTCTCAGTGCATAACTAACTTCAGGTGATTGGGCATTTAGGAAGAAACATTTTTGAATTTGATCTAGGTCGAGTATTTGGTGGAATTTTGTTAATCAACCTATTGAATCGGGCCACAAATTCTCTCATAGGCTCTTGTGAATCCTTCTTTATTTGAGAAATTTGGGCTAGCAAGGCATGCACGTCTTCTACTGGTTTGAAATGGTTTTCAAACCTAGTTCTCATTGTGTCCCAGCTAGTGATAGCACCGGCGGAAGGTGATAGAACCAATCAGCAGCATTATCTTGTAAAGTCTCAACAAAAAGCCTTATGGAGACATCTTCATGTTCAACTCCCAGAACCCCGCATGCAACTATGAAGGCTGCGATGTGTTCATCAGGATGCACTTTACCATCGCCTTTGAATTTAGGGAAGTTCTTACGGTTACCTCTGGGTAACTCATGCAAAGGCTGAGGAAGAGCAAGGGGCCCGACACGATGACCCCAGGGAAATGGTACCGCCATTCTTGGAAAAATGGCTTGAAGAGGAACTGCAACACCAACAAGAATCAAAGCTCGAAGATTAGGACTGATTGGCTCTGAAGGAATAACACCCGTAGGGATTCTATCTTGGATAGGTGGAGTGCTTGTTGAACGAGTCTTTCTATTTCTTCTTGTTGAAGGGAAAGGAAAACCCTGTTGTTCCAAAAGCTGAAACTGAGAATCTTCAATACCAAGGGCCCTTCTCCCTCGAGTAAAACGGAGTCGCCAGATCAAAAGATGATCAATAAATAAACTGGAATATGAATCCCTAGCGGAGTCACCAAAAACTGTTGGTCATCAAATAGGACTTCACGAGAGCAACAGTCAGGGGACAAGAAGTCCCTCCTCTTTAATGGGAGAGGTTCCCTTATTCAGAAATGAACCTATTTACACATATACAAAACATGATTTTCTTGTGGAACTTGGATATTATGAAAGTGTTTTCTATAAGGATCATCAATTACAAAAGGACTGAGGAATGAGAATATGAGAACGAGTAGAAAGGCACCATTCAGAATTATAGATGACAGAGTAATTCCTTATGCATGCGAAGGTACAGTGAATTGAAACGAGATCATTGGTATCATATTAGTAAGATGAAATTTGAAAGACACAAAGTTCTATAAATAACATCTGCAAGAATACAAAGCTTCTTAACATAATATAGACAAATGATCTTAACAAGATTAAATGAAAAGCTTAGGGATAAAGGAAATCAGATAGACGAAGAATGAAAAGCCCTTCTGTATTGATTTCTTTATGATTTATTTACACTTTCAGAAAATAAGCCAAGTTCTTCCTCCCTTCAAAATGGTGAGGAAAGGCCATTATATAGCTTACAAATCAGTTACTCTCAGTAACTACTTCTTTTAACTAATGATTAGTTAAAGGGTTGCCAATCGCAATACCCCAACTAATTATTACAATAAGTTCGAGAGAAAGAATGGGAAGAGAAGAGAAGAATTAGGAGAAGAAGACAGGTGCTTATGACTGGGAGGGACCCACTGACTTTAAAATCCACTGTCTGAATCTCTTCAATGCCTCGGCTATGTCTCTGCCACGAGGGACTGACGTGTTGGCTGTAGACTGGGTCCAAAATCCGAGACATTTCTCCATTTCCTTATCAAACTCGACATGAGTATGATAATCCTTATTTGCTTCTTCAATGGCAGATTGAAGAGAGCAGATTTCCTTCATTTTTTCTTTGGAAATGGAGCTTTCCTTGAACAGGTTACCTTTGACAAAAGCTCTGAACTGAGCTTTGATTTCTTGCAAGGAGAGAGGCACACCAGAAGTCTCATCCTGAAGATGACAATGTATATCTTTGAAAGCAGATACAACTAGTGTTTTGAAAGCCTCACCCTTCTGCCAGCTATTCTTCAATTCTCCCGAAGCCTCCTCCAGGACCTTGATCTTCCACTCCACGCTGTAAACCAGGACTTTGACAGATTATCCTTTGCATCATCAAAAACCTTACTTACTCGCCAATAAAATGTTTTCATCTGTTTGTCCCATGAGGCGGAGGTCTACTATGCAACTGCTCCAAAGTTTAAGCTCTTTATCTATGATCCCAATAGTGGAGGAGAGCTTCTGTTGCAAGTTGTTCACCTTTCCGTGGAGTTTGAAAGCTTCATCGATGAAGTTCAATCCTGCAACAAGCATATCTTCCACCATGGCCTCCATAGCTCTACCATAGATGGAATACTTGTGCATATCTTTAATACTCTGTACCTCATCTTGGCTCAAAATCACAGGTGGTGGAAGAGTAGTCAATGGGGTAGGGTCCAAAACTTTGTCCTTGGACAAAAGAGATTTGATGAAACCTGTAAGAATTTGGGCTTGTTCTTCCAACTGTTCTATGGTTTGCTGCCCTTTCTCTACCCTCCCAATGACTCTTCAGGACTGTTCTCCGGAGATTGTGGATCTCACCTTCAGGGGTAGACTCTCCCATGGGAATTCTTGAGAGTTCCAGGTCAGATGCCTACAAATCCTGCTCTGGTTTATCTACAGTAGGCTTAGCTATTTCCAGGAATTGCTGGCCCTGAGCATCAGACACTATCCTGGAGGTAATTTTGGCTTTTTTGGCACGAGAAGGAGGAGTAGTGCCTAACAAGGCTGCCACAACATCAAAATTTGGTCCTGAGCTCGAGAGGAAGACTTTCTCTTCCTACTGTCGACGAGAGGTTGCACCCATGCAAAAAGAGGAGGAAGAAGTAGGAGGGGCAAGAGGACCAAGAGACAGAGAACTCATGGCACCCAAGGTTTGCACTGCTGTTGTCTCGAGTTGAGACATGAGTGGGGCGCTTGAGACAACTGGTGCAGAGGAATCAATAGTACTTGGAAGCTCAGTGCTCTGTACCTCTTTGTCCTTATCCGTTGGAGCTTCAGGGTGCTTGTAGGAGCTGGCACTTCACTTTCTTCACTTTCACTGAGAACAATGATGTTCTCTGGTCCCAAAGGCAATTCTGCATGCTTTCTCAGGGGATCTTCTTCCACAGGCTCCTTCTTAACTTCTTTGAATTTCTTCTGATATACCTGGGTGGATGAAGAAGGAGTAGAGAGGCCGCAGTCCTTGAGCCGACGAGGCAGAGGGGTTTGCACAGTGTGTTTTGATCGGGGTTGATGCTTCCCTCCCGGGTGTTGAAACATCCTTGGAGGAGGATTCCCCGAGTGCCTCCTAAGCTCTCTCGACTTTTTCTATCAAACCAGATCTTAGTCCCGACTAAGACCGGAGCCGAGATCTCACCAAATCATCTTTCTCTTTTGAACCAATCCAAGTCCTCCAAGGGAGTGTGCTTAACCACATTGTCATACTCATATGAGTACAGATCTGAATTGTCATCCTTGAGTCCTTCAGGAACTTGGTACAAGCCGAGTTCTTGGATTAATTGCAGAGAAAACCTGCCGTAATGCCTCCTTCTGGCTTCAAAATCATCAGCACAGTCAGCCCAATAGTCTTCTGTGTCTACCCTATGATGATAGGTTATCTTGATATTCTGCTCAATAAACTTTTTCAAGTCGAAGCAAGTTCTGGGCTTGAAGAAATGGACAGTAATGGGAGCCAGGGCTCTTTCTATATTCTGTGCGTCCAGGGCTGTTTTGCAGTGTAGTTTCCCAAAGAGATGGGGAAGTGCAAACCAGTAATTTTCTTGTCTCTGCAGGTTCTATGCAATTTTTCCAATTGCCTGCATACTTCTATCAAGGCCATCTTGTCACTGCAGAACATAGGAAGCCTAAGAGGAGTGCTCTCAGTAGCCAGCAAGCCTGATATAGGAAATTTTTTGAATTGAATAAAATAAGCACCGTAGTGCGATATTAGACTCATGGCTTTCGTAGAAAATCTTCTAGCAGTGTCACCCTCAAGAAGTCTGACCATGTACATGGTGAAAGCATCATTCACCCTTCGGAAATTGTGATTGCTGGTCTCTAGGGTGAACTGCGGGCGAGAAGCATACACAGGATCATCCTTGTGGGCGTCAATGTAAGAAAAGCCAAACCATTGCCTTGATGCCGCCAGAGTATACATCAGGTATGAAGTCATATAGAATTTCTTCATTTGTTGTACATTGGACAGCTGCTCCGCTAGGTTCATACTGATGATTTCTACCCAGTTGATATTTTGAGTTCCCTCGCACACCATATTGATGAGCGGGCACATCCAGAAATGGAACTCATTAGTAGAGGGTAAGCCCATAACCCGAGCCAGTAGGATTATGAAATCGACAATTCTTCATTAAAGTCTATGCATGGAAAAGAGTCTTGGATAGATGAGATGCCCCCTTCTTAGGGTTTTTAAGCCAGGACTTCGCCACCCGCGCCTTATAGTTATCACTGTCTTGATTGAAAAGGGCCTGTGCTTGATTCTGGGAGACAACTATGGCATTATCCATTTCTGGAATCCTCAGTGTAGTGCCAATGGTGGCAGCATCAAGTTTGGCGATGAGCTCCCCGTGTATGTTTGTTAATTCACTCGAATCAGGGTTGAAATGAGCCCCGCATGCGAGCACTGTGTCTGCACATTGCACCGAGATAGGAAACCACCAACGAAAGCTAGACCCATGAATCATCTGTGCCATTGGTGTAGGGTTCATGCATCTGTCAACCTCGACCAAAAATCACCAAAGTCAAGGTGGCGAACTTCACTATCCCCGATATCGGGAATGGCAGACTCTAGTGGTGAGACTTGTTCCTGCCCCTGGAATTTGATCTTCATGTTGATAGTAATTCAGAGAGCAGAGCTGCAAGCTAGACTTGGGATGGAATTGCAGAGGGAATGGATACGCGCACAGGAATTTAGATTGCAAGGGTTCGAGCAATAGATAGCATGAAAGCAGTGTGCAAAACGCATAGGGGGCTGCTCATTATATAGCCATTTAGGAGAGAGAAAGGCAATAAATGTGCATTAAATACATACCTACCAATTTGAAAAGCAAGATATTCGGGTAGAGCGGGAAAAATTAGCACGAATGGCACTTGGTTCATTTGGGACACGAGGGACGCGAAAGCGCGAAGTACGCGGCTCGGCCGATTCGGACGATGCGGGGAAAAGACACACAAATGCTTTTGGGACATGCGGGACATAAGTACGTGGAGTACGTGACTTACCTTGAATCGGTGAAAAAGGGAACAAAGGGTCCTGGACTAACTTGGGACATTTGGGACAAAAAGTTCCGTCGGGCCCGAAAAATGACTGACTTTGGGTAAATTGCCGATCGGGAACAGAGAGAGATTGAACTTGGGACACGGGACAAAATGTTTAAAGTTTCAACCTTGAAAAACACAAAATGACCCAAAAACGTAGATTTTTTTCCAATTTCTCGACTTTTCACATTACCAGATAAGAGAGAAGACACTTAACTGCCTTTTTCCTTCGAGATCGAGTGACAAATCAAACCATATTGATCGATTTGAAGGAGAAGGTGTGTCACGAAATGTGTAGTGGCAAGATGGGAAAAAAGTGATGAATAAAAAGAATCTTGTAAAAGGAATACATCACACTCGGAATTTTGAGGGAGGTTTGGCTAATTCTCTAATGCGAGACCATGTTAATTTAGAAGGTCGAGAGGAGGATGAAAAGGTTGCATAGGTGGAGAGGGAGGTCACAAAATAGGTATGGGGTGAGGTTGTGTGGTGGTAGGTGGAGGTGGTATGGGGTCTTCATCTAAAAATATCGTCATCATCAAAGTTTTCTTCAAGAGGACATAGTTGGAGAAGAATAGTCTTAAGGGCCTACATAGTTTTTAACATCATTTCCTAGAACATGATGATAAGTGCAAATTTTGGTATCATCAAACCTTTACGGTTTAGGTTAGATTTTGTCGTAAGGCCTAAGGGGTGGTAATGAAATAGAAGAGGTGTCCAAAATCTTAGCCAAGATGTTGGTGTAAGACCCTACCAATGAAACACAAGTGTGAAGTGAGTGTGGGTTTGGATGGAAGTTTAGGTGACTTCAGTGGGAGAGGTGATGTTGAAGATATGGAAGGTGGAGAAGGTATGGAAGGTAGAACAGGTTGTTGGTAATGGAGAAGGGGTAGGAAATGTAGTAGGTTTGGGTGGAATAGATGGTTGTGAGAAGGGGGTAGGTGGATGTGGCTTAGGTTTACTTTGGGTAAAAGGTTTCCTAACCAAGGTTGATGGGTGTGTTCCTAGAATAGACGGGAGTGGAGATGGTGAAAGAGAGGTAGTGGGTGAAACTGGTGTATGTGGCTTGAGAGGTTGGGTCTTCCTCTTAGAGGGGTGAATACATTTGGAAATGGCTTGCAAGGAGGTGGCCAAATCTAGTTTGATGGGAGGATGAACTACGCTAGATGTCGGCATAACTCCCATTTTAGTGATGGGTTTGGATGCGAGTGGTGGTATGGGTGCAGAAAATGTTTTGGGTTTCGGTGAAGGTGTTGGTGGAGGTAAAGGTTTGGGTGTGGGTAAGGATGATGTAGAAGGGGTAACTAAAAGCGGCATGGGTTTGAGGGGTTTGGTTGTCTTAAACACCTTTGGATAGATAGTGGAAGTGTCAAAAGACAACATTTGCATTTGTGTGGAGACAAGAAGTCGAAGGTATCCCCACATGGAGTGGTCTACATAACCTAGATGATTAGCTAAGCGGGAAAATGGGGTAGGAGTAGACGACGAGGAGGAAGATGACCGTAGTGACCCCCATGAAGAAGTCTACAACTTGTGAAACAGGTAAGTTCTGGATTCGATCTCTGAGATAAAAGAGATGATATAAGGTTAACTAGGTCCTTAGAGGATGATGGAGAGTTGTCTCCAATGGGAAGAGGTGCTACCAATGGATCCTTTATAGGTTGAGAAGGTAAAAATGTAGCGGATGTAGTCTCATCAAGTGGTGAGGAAGAAGAGAGGTTGGAATCTTCCCTGGATAGAATAGTTCCACACACAAAGGTTACTTAGCATATAAAGAAACGAGTGGGGTAGGCTGCTCTGCAAATGAAGGTGTAGAGGAAATATGTTTCACCAAAGATTAAATGTTAGATACGGTCAACTCCTCCATGGGTAGAGTATAAGATAAGATGGGCTCCTCCATGGGTGAGGTGGCTCATTCCATAATTTCCTCAACTAAGGGGATAGAATCAAACCGAATAGAGGGGACTTGTATGATATCAAATATGGTGTGGACCTCTAGAACATTGTTCTCATTTGAATAGGTTTTGAAGTCCGGTTAGAAGAAGGGTTGTGATTGGGGAATGGATTTTTGAAGATATGTAGGTTTTTGGTTGGCTAGTGCGTTAGGATTATCTAGGACGAGATCCTTGTTATCCAACATCTCTTGAATGATATTTTTAAATTTGATGTAATTTCATCACTATGACCGAGTACACGATGATAGTTGCAATAATCGTTCTCCTTGTACCATCTGTATATGACGAGAGGATTGAAACCAATATGTCGTTTAATGGGAGGAAGAGAAATAATTCCTACCTTCGAAGAAAATTTTCCAACACTGATGAATATGGATCTCCAATGGGAGTATACTTTTTTTCGTTTCACTTGAACCGGAAAGTCTAAATAGGAGAGAGGTTGGTGGATAGTTTTACTTGATTGGAAGGGTGAGATGGACCAACTTTTAATACCACCATGTTAGCAGACCCTTTGCTTTAGAATAATTGGTTTGGGGTTTTAAGTAAGAAATATAATCATTTGATTTAAAGGGAGTATTTTTATGAAATTGTAACTTCTTCTCTTATATAGTGCGGATTTCAAGTTTCTAGGAATGGTGAATGCCTGTCAAATGTGCGAAAGGTTTAAACTTGGAGAGTTGGTGAGATGTTCCTAGCACAAGCTCTAGTGAACAAATCTATCAACTTCATATGAGGTAATTGAAATGTGAGTTGATTAATCAGCTCTTCTAATGAGTTACAAAGTTTGTGATAGACTCATCTTCGTATTGCTTCTGTCACTTACAAGTCGGTCATGGTGAATTTCTTGAAAATATTGATAGAAAAGTGGTCTAGAAAATCCTAAGCTACCTGATTGAATGAAAATATTGAGTGCCTAGGTAGAGCACTATACCAATCTAAATAAGGTTCCGCTCAAGGACATTGGGAATGTTCACAAGAGAAAAACATCATTGTGAATGATGAGATAACACACATGTTTAAAAGACCAAAAATGTTGTTACGGTTTTCTTTGTTGTTGAATCAGCTAAATTTGGTAATCTCTCAATTTGTAGGGTATGGATGAATTGGAGTGGATGGGTGAATGGGATTGTTACAAATCTCATCGTACGTTAGAGATTTCCAGGGAACCAAAGACAGATGCTTCTAATGTCCGCATCTTGTCTAGCATCATTTTGATTATTTCATTTGTAGGTTGTGATGGAGGAGCACCCCCTACATTATAAGGAGTAGGTAGGATCGGTGTGATGTGGATAGCAATCTAGTATGTGGTGGTGCCAAGTATGAAAATTATGATGAGGGAATGAAAGATGGAATGGATTTTGAGGAAAGTACCACGAATAAGTGGTATATGAAATAGGTGGCTATTGATGATAGGTGTAAGTGGTTAGGGTGGAGATAAAGACTCTAGTAGTGATTGGTGGAAGATACTATGAGAAGGAGAGAATGAGGTTTTGGAATGAAGCATGTGTTTCGACACTAGAGGTGGTTGAGATGTGATAGGTATATGGGTAGTGGAAGATATGGGTACACCTGTACTAAGGGTGGTGGATGTAGATGTCATAGGGGTGATGGACATTGTGGGTACGATAGATGTCATAGGTGCAACAGATATCGATGAGGTAGTATCAAGCTAAGAAATAATAAGTGTTAAGGTAGAAGCGGATAAGGAAACATTGGTAGTAGCTGATGCGAGAGGTGGGTGAAAGTGTAGGTGGGATGTATATAGGAATGTCATAGATAAGCTTCCCAGATGAGTCACGAGTGGATGAATGGGTTAAATAATATTGTAAAGTGGTGGGGTTTAGATTAAGGAGTCTTGTGAACTCCTCATCACCAAGATCTTGATGGTAATAGGTTAGTTGGGATCCATAGATTTTAAAATAGAATGCACCGATGGGCTAGGTGGGAGTGGATGAAGGCTAACGTGGAACATGGGGGTGTTAACTTGTCTACGAGTCAAAACCATGTGACTTATAGTAGACCTAGTAATCTGAGATCGTTGATGATACAGAGACAAAGAAAGATGAAACAAAATCATTCGAAGGTAAAATTATTTGTTGTTTTCAGTCGAAAAATCAAAACACAGAATCTTGATGAATGTTTGGTAACCAATGCCTGGTAGTAGAGGATAATTGATGCCATTTGATGGACCGATGTTGGTTACTAGGGACGAATAAAAGGTTAAAATATGGTGATGAAAATGTATGAATGAGATGGATTTGAACTATGTAGGTGTAGAACAAATCACGTAAAGAAAAGAAATGTAAAGTAGATGTTATTTTGGTAGAAATAATCAAAACAACACAAAACCGATAATGGTAAGTTAACCAATGGTGGTATGATGATGTAATCGATGGTGGTCACTGGACCGATATCGGCTATTATGAAATCTCGAATAGGAAAAAAATGGAATTTTGGTGATTTAGATCAAATAAAAGGCCAACTTAGAGATTTGAGTGTGGTTGTGATAGATCCTAACACACTCAAAAATAGTCATAACACACCAACTATCATTGTGGAGTGTACAGGAGAGAAAAAGTTAGAAAGTCGATCTCACACCTCAAAACACAAATCAAGAAAAATATAAAGAAACACGAAATCCTATGCTATAGATTTTATGTTGTGGCTTATGCCATTTAGGAATGAAGTTTGAATAGAATATAATTTTTGGTTACCGAAGGTGCCCTACGGAAACTGACAACTATGGTTGGTTTCAGGTAAATTTTGGCATGGTGTCCCTAATATATACCTTCCAATACGTAAGGCCGTACTTTGATATGATGATGGCTAAATAACCACCTAGAGCCCTTTGTCAATCCCTGTGATAGTGTGATCATTGAAAGCTTCTTCTAAGAAATATGTTGTTTAAGAAATGTGTAATTTATTTTCATTGGTTTGGCATAGAGAGAGTGTGTACAAAATGTGAGCTATGGTTCAATTTGTCAACCATCAGTTGGTCATGACTTCCAAAGATATACGTTTCCCAAAATTTTAAATGGGCTACAATTCAACACATAGAAATGATATGCAAATATTTTAAACCCAAATCCACAAATTACATTTGATGAGAACAATTTATTAAGAGGTAAAGAGTATGAATTTCACTACATGCAATGTAAGAAAAGAAAGAAGAGTTCTTTTTAATCCCATAAAACAAATGTCACCGAGACAATTAGAAGAAGAGAATGTTTCAGAGAAGAAGCTTAGTGTGATCTTGTTTCGAATGAAATAGAAACAGAAGATTTTCCCTAAAAATGAACAAATGCAATGAAACCCAACAAGGGTCCCACTTTGGGTGTGTCAAAATGTTTCACCAATAAGTTGCATAGAGGAAGCAGATAAGGTAAGAAGTTAGGAAGAATACTTGTAGAATCAAAGGTCGAAGGTAGAATTCACCCGTTGTTGAATTTTAATCCGAGATGATCATGGAGAGCTTCCCTTTGGCTAGGACAAACAACATATAAGAAACACAACAAGACCAAAAATAGAATTAACAATATAGGTTAGTGGAATTCCTAAGAAGTGCTAGATCCAGGAAGGAGGTGCTTCCTGAGGGCTTTCAATCCACTTTCAAATACAATTTAATGTAGTAAATATCATGAAATAAATAAATCCTACTATAGTTGTACAATTTAGGTATCTCATGCTAATACAATAAGTAAATCCAATATAACAGGAAAATTTATGATTAGATCTGGAGGTTTTGGTAGGTTACTTTGGGCTTTGTAGGTCCGACACGTGGTAAAGGTCTAGGACTGATTAGGTGAGGTTTGGGTTGGTTTTGGTTAAATAGAAGGCTTGTTGGTCTAAGGGTGTAAAATAACATAGAGACCAAGTATCGGTTGTGTGACCAATGTTGGTATAGGATAAAAACCGATGATAGTAAGGTGAATCGACGCGGTATGGGAAATGGGTGATAAATTAATAAAAATGGCTTTTTAACCTCTTTGTGATTACATAGAGAGTGAGGAAGGTGTGGTCAGGCTTGTAATATAACCGAGAAGAATCAGAATGCAAAGGAATAGGTTAAGAAAGGTGCAAAGGATTGAAATGGTTAGGGTTGTGGATTGGTGGGAAGATGGAGATATCCGGGTAACAAACAAATGGAAATATCTTGAAGGAAGTAAAAGATCTACAATAAAGTAAACACGATGATGAATACCATGTTACTTATTTCTATGAAGATCTTGTGAATGAAGGAAGTTTGTGATTGATCAATGAGGTGATGACTGGTCGAGTGTTGTGGTAGTGCAACTTTGTGTATTCTGTGAATACTCCAATGCTTGGAAGAGAACTCGTTATTTTGTTCCACTCTGGTGGTGTCTTTTGTTCATTTGAATGTGAGAAAGGCTTTGAGACTCATGCTTGATAGCAATAGAATTCCTAGAAACTGAAACGATCAACCCATGTAAAGAGTTGTTAAATTGTATATAAAGGAACCGATGGTAGTTTAGGTGAACTGAAAATGGTTGCGGATAAACCGGTGCGATTAGGGTGAAATAGTCCTATTTACCAAAAATAGGTAGATCTTCCCAGATTTGGCGTGCTTTCCTTGTTGGGTCCACTTAGGGAAGTATATTTCATGTGAGAGAAGGTAGGAAGATCTTAGAAGAAGTCCAGTTAGGTTTAGGAAGAAGTCTTAGTTAGTTAGGTTAAGTAGTGACTCAAAGATTAGGAGTGATGACTTGGTGTTGAGATTGATGACTTCGTCACTAGGAGTTAAATTCCTCTGGAATGGGTCCAGGTGAGGTGTCATGATGGGGTGGATTTGTGAGGATTAAATTAACTTAATTTAAAAGAATTAAATCAATTAATAACGTGAGGATGAATATTAATATGGGGTAAAGGGGTCATAGTTAGTTAAATGTGTTACATTAATTAATGTAGGGGACCAAGGGAGTGTGACCCAATTTGGTGTTTATAGATATATTAAACATATATCATAGAATAATATATGATAATAATATATTATGTTAGGATAAAGTTAAATAAATGGGTATATTAAATAGTCCATGGTAAATATGTGGGATATAGGGGTTTTGGAATGGTTTTATATTAGAAAATATATTTTAAAAAATGGATTTATTTAAATAATAACCTAAATGATAATATATATATTTAAGCTAATGGATATGAATGTGATAGATTATAAATGTGAACGGGACAAATTATTGAAGACAGGAGTGTAGAATTTTGGTGTCTACATTTTCCCTTTTGTCCTGCATTTTTAACACATCGAAGCGTCAAACAAAAATGATGAAAATTTGTATGGGTGAACAAAGGGAACACCATGGTTTGTGTGTCATGTGTTTCATAAAAATTTTCCTAGTCCTAGGGATTTGAAACAAGATATGCTACCGATGGGTCAAATCATAGGATAACCAAGGCGTTCAATACCTATAAACGTATGATCCATAAAAGTAGATCAAAGAAGTAGGAAAGCCAAATTATGTGGGGCTAAAGGGAACACATCCAATAGACGAATGGAAAATCCCAATGCAAACTTCGTTTGTTTGTTTTAATGTTTCAAGGACTAGGGTCCATTGGAAATTGAAGCAGTCTTGTAGAAAAGTGTGATTGCACAAGATCTAGGCAAAAATGAGCACATATGCTAACAAGGTATGATTTGTAATTGACTAGAGGTAAATCATGGTGATCGGGGAATCACCAATGATTCCTCAATGTAAAATTTGGGCTATAAAACCCAAGTCATAGGCTCAATTTACCACATTGTTACCGTGGTGAAAGTGACATGTTAGGGTGAGGAAAATGTGTTTTTGAGAAGATAAAGGCAATTTTGGATGGAATGGTGAGTTTGAGTAGGCAACGGAAGCCCATGATGGTCAAGGTGAGTGCTTTATCCTTGATTTTTTGTTTTTTATAGATTTTGTTGTATCTTTCATATTTTTAGGTATATATGCCATTTTTTGGGGTCACATGGATTCCTAGGAAAAAATGCAAGAATCACCGATGATTTATACAATGGTTGGCATTTATAGTGAATCGTCAAGCGATTATCCTACTATGCAAATGATAGAATTTTTATTCGTAATAGAGGTACTTTGAATTGTCCGTTATGTTTGTGGTTTCAATGTTGACATTGTTAACATTATTGTTGACATTTTGTTTTACAAAGAAATTTATTTTAATATCTAAGTAATTTTACGTAATCTATTTTTTTACTTTTGAATATGGAATTTTAATTTAGGTAGTGTTTTAGATGTTGTTGGTATTTGAATGTTGATGTTGAGGATTTGTTTTGGATGGTTTTAATGTTTCAAACATATATTTTTAATGATGATACTGATGTTAATTTATTTCTATTTTGCGGTGGATGCAAAATTGACTATTTGGGATCATATACCATTGATCTTGGATCAGGTCAGAGATGATATGTCTGAGGATGATTGGGAGCATGTCAAGGTCGTGGGTTTTAGTGGTATGAGACATTATCGGTGGTTACACAGATGTAGGAGTTTTATGTTGGATTTACTAGAGCGGTGGAATCCTTCCACCAACACTTTTTGGCTACCTACTAGGAGAGATTACAATCACTCTAGAGGATGTTCATCACATCCTAAGATTTCCTATCTAGGGTGAGGGTGTTTATCTCATCACCGAGGAGGAGTGAGATGATGCAACAGATATCATACTAGAGTAAGGGGTTTTCTTATGCTAGATTGTATTCAACTAAGAGAGTGGGATGTACCCGGATGACCATGATGATGATGGCCATTCTTTACTATGCATTTTCAAATTCAAGAGGTGGTCAATTTCCTTAGATGATGATGGGATTCAGAGCTGATATGATGGAGGAACACATTATTTTTGAGTGGGGTCCTACCCTACTTACTCATACATACAGAGATTTATGGGCCTAGAAGGTCCATAAGAGATATGGTATTGACATTGGATTTCTACTATAGGCTTGGGCCTTCAAGCACATTGTTATCACTTGACCAATGGGAATGCTTTGTAGGATTTGTGATGAGCATAATAGTTTCATGAGATGAAGGGAGGATGTTGGCTTGAGGATGAAGAGGAGAAGATCATGATATTATAGAGAGCTATGGTCGGGGTTATAGGTAGGGGATTTGTTATGGAGGTGTATCTAGATCTACATGTTTTTCCCGAGATCCTAATGATTTGGTTAGTTTACAACGACTTGTATGGGTGAAGGCTCACCGACTAGGGGAGCACAAATTAATTCACTTTGACCATGTTAGAGATAGTTCAGATTAACATAAGGATTGTCAGTGGATCCTATATAGTATAGATGAGAAGATGGGGATATAGAGACTCGAGGCCATTATGACGAGATCCCGAGGATATCATGGATCATTCGGGGCCATAGGTCCCAATAATGAGGGTTAGATTGTTTCTATTGTCGATGTTGGGGTGACTCTCGATTATACAACATGGTGGACTCATGTATTGAGGAGATTTGATTGGGCTCTGTATCGAGAGACCAACATAGACATTTAGACGAGTATGTGCCCTAGAAACAAGAGGAGCAATGACATAGGAGGTGGTGGAGGTGCTAAAGGGTGATAGTGAGGATGATGGTGATGATGAGTGGGTGACAACCATAGCAAAGAGTGGATTTGATAATAAGGACATAATTTAGGGTGAGAGAGATGCGGCGAGGAGGAGAGGGATGACCTTATTAGCATCCAAGATATATTTATTTCCGAGAGGGATAGTTTGATCACCGAGCAAGATGGAATTAGTGTACGTCTAGTCCAAGCTATTACAAATAGGGATCGGTACAAGAGTCGATGGATGAGATGAGGAGGGCCTTAGGGATTACCAGACTTTTATTTCTAGTGCAAAGTTAGCTAATATGGCTCGAGAGAGCACAAGCTAGTGAAAAGAGACTCGGGATAGTGGAGCAAGGCCACAAGCTGGAAGTGGACAGATGCCACCTACAGGTCCGGGAAAATTTCTAGGCTCACTATGAGTCGGTGCATGACAAGTTACTGATCATATTGATATGGTGAGTCATGATTTTATAGATGTAGTTTTGTATGCTGACCATTTAGCCAATAAGACAACAAGCCCTACTATTAGTGGTGCGAGTGTGGGTCACCCTCCTCGGAGACCTGAGCGAGTAGGTGATAGCGATAGAGAGATTAGAGGAGATATTGGTTTTATGGGTGGTGTATGATAAGCTAGGGGTGGATGTGCTAAGGGAGGAACGGGTAGTACAACCCCTCATTTTCATTCCCTTGGAGATTTTTAGTTTACTAATTCATGATATGTAGTTGTATGGATCATGGAAGCCCATTTTTGTATGACATTGATATGATGTATTTTGATGATATGGCTCATAGAAGCTTATTTTTGATACTGATGTATATGGACTTGATCAATATATATGATGATGATGAGGTTTTATGATTTATATTGTTTATTTTCATGTGTAGTTGATCTCAATATTTATGGTTATGTATGTTTTTAATTTGAATGCATTATGGTTTTTTCAAAAGTATGATTAAATTGGAAAACTTAAAATATGATCTTATATTTTATCAAAATGTTGCTTAATAAAATAGGATACATATGAAATGATTGTCAATCATGGATTTGGTATATATGTGATGTGTTATGAAAGCTTGAACTTTCTTGCACTCATAGCCATTAACAAGTGTTAAATACGATCATCAATGGTTAGTTATAGAATACTTAATAAAATGTAGGATTAAATGAATGATTCTCTTCAATACAAAAAGGGTGTTTGAATATGTATACATCAATGGGGAAACCAATTATCCTCTTCCATAGATCCAAAGGGATATGCCCCAACTTTACTTTGATTTTAAAGGAAACCGATCAATGTGAGAAATTTTTCTATAAAGGGAAAGTTGATCAATGTGAAAAGCTTTCCTAGATGTTTTTGATATTGATGTATTTATTTTAAAAGGTTGATGATCAAGAAGCCATTTTTATGGGTAGCATCCTTCAAGGGTATGGTCTACGTTTTTAATTAGTAGTTGTCCTTTGAGGGATCATCACTTTTGAATTTTGATTTTTACGGATAATTGTCCTTCAAGGATCATTCTATGATTTTGATGGATAGCTTTCCTTCAAGGGATCAGTCTACCATTTATTTTGAATTTTGAGAAATGCATCCAAATGATTTTGATATATATATTTTCAACTAAGGGCGGGTCTCCAGAAATTGTTTCAAGGAGGGGAAAAGGTGTATATATGATCCATACATTCGTGCCCCATATCATTTCTTTTAGTTAGCACATGGTAGATAGATGTAGTGATTAAAGAGGTTCCTTATAGAAAATAACTTTTCCATAGAGAAAGATGCAATGAACAGAGCCATGGTGCTCATCTTTAAGGTGTTTTAGGATATACTTGAATAACCACATGTTTTCTAATCACTACTATGATATGATGGATGGTTTTAGTGATATGTAACTACTTTCATGACAATCAATTATTTAACAATAGAAAGGAAGGCCTGAAGTGCAAGGAATTCCAAGGTTTAGTTTCAATTTCACCATTAAGATAAGTGAGATGATACACTCTTGACCCATACTTATGAGTAATGATGTATGGACCAATCCAATTAGGGGAAAACTTTCCATGTTTACTCCATTCTAATTGAGTGACATTTTGATTTTCTTTAAGCACAAGATCACCAATTTTAAATTCACATTCTTTGATATGTTTTTTATATGCTCTTTTTAATGCATTCTTGATAAACTTGATGATGTTCAAGAGCCATTAAACATTTTTCATCTAACAGTTCAAGTTGTGTTAGACATGGTCTTGTCGATATTCTTCATCAAGGATGAAGTCTTTGAGTGATACATGAAGTGATGGGATTTTAATTTCAAGAGGTACGATGGCTTTAGAGCCATAGACAAGTGAATAGGGTGTGGTTCCTCCTGTGGGTGTGTGAATGCTAGTTTGATATGCCCAAAGATCATATGGGATTTGTAGATGCTAATTTTTCGCATCGTTTACCATTTTCTTAAGGATTTTATTGAGTGTTTTATTAGAGGCCTCACCCTTTCGCATTTTTTGAGGATAATAAGGTGATAAAAGCTAAGTTTAATGTCAAGGTATGACAGAGATTTTTAACTTCTTTATTTTAAAATATTTTCCATTATCTGTGATGAGTTTATATGGGATGTCAAAACGACATATAATGTGTTGATATATGAAATTGATAATAGGTCTTGACTTAGTTGATGTTAAAGGGATAGCTTCAACCCATTTGGTGAAATATTCAGATTTTGTGATAGTAGAATGATGTTCTTTAAGATGATTTTGGGTTGATGGCTCTAATGAGGTCTAATCCCCATGGGAGAAATGACATAGGTCTTGAGTGGGTCAGAGTGTTTTATGGGGACATGGATAAGATCTAAATGAATTTGACATTTCACACATTTCTTAACATACCGACAACAATCCTCGTGATAGTAGGCCAAGAATAACCTAGTAGAATGACAACACATTTAGCGATGGAATTTCCACTGAAATGTCCTCCACAAATACCATCATGGACTTCTTCAATGGATTTAATTGATTCATGTGACTTAAGGCACCTTAATAAGATACCATAAAAACTTCATTGTAAATAATACCACCAATAATGAAAAAGTGAGTAACACATTGAAGAAATGAATGTCTAGCATTATGTGATAAGTTAGATGGGATTTTGGATTCAGCAAGATATTCATAGATTTGAGTATACCATGAATCAATTGGATTATTATCAACAATGTGGATAGGAGGAAGCTCATTTTGATGTGAAGAATAATCCAGCATTGTTGAATGAAGATAGATAATTTAGTGTTATCTTTTGACTCTTTAGTTTTTAATGGGATAAGGGCTCCTAAAAAGGCCATTGTATCAACAAACCTATTAGAATATTGTATGATGGATTAGATGATGTAGTGATCAAAATTTCAAAGGAAAAATCAATTTTGGCTTTATATTTTTGTAGAATTTCATTTTACACCGATATTCTCTCTGACTTGATTGATAACTAGTCATGATTCTACATAAATATATAGGATATGAACACCTAAAAGAATAGGTAGAGAGTCCCAAGATTAAAGCTTAAAATTTTACATATTATCGGGTACATTCAAAATTGAGTTTAAATGATAAAGGAATAAGGATTCCCCAAGGTGAGATAATAATGACACCAACTCCTACCCCTTCCGAAATTTAGAAATGTAAGAGAAGAGTCATCTTGATAGGGATGAATTCATATTCATCGACACTAATAATAGATTACTTGAAAGTGCTCATGAGGAAGTTGATTATCCGTAAAGGATCATCAATAAGTTGATATGTAAGCATTTGGCTTTTAATAGATTTTTGCGATATAAATTCTATGTCAAAATCACTATAAGCATAAGCCATCTACTAAGACGATTAGTGGATATGGTTTAGAGTGTATATTTGTGAGGGGATTGAATCTGTGACAACATATTTTTTATGATTAAAAATATAATGACGCAACTCTGAAGTGGTGAAATATAAAGAAAAATAGCTTTTTAACTTCGGTGTAGTAGGTTTCATATTCATAGAGTTTCATGGGTGATATAATACATAGCCTGTTCTTGACCTTGATTATCACGATGGGAAATCATGGCTCTAAGAGTGTGTTCAAGCATATGTGTATATGTAAAATGGTTCTATTTTCGCGTGGTGGAGTGAGAATAGGATGTGATGTTTCATGTGAGAAAGTGTTGAAGAATGTACACTAAGAGTACTGTACACTTTCCACGCTTGTTGTTGTCTCACCGGTTCAAGGTGTGGGCTAAGGGCCGGAGCAATGGTCCAGTGCACAGAGTCGTTACGAAAACAAAAAAAAAATTGGCCTTAAAATGTGCCTAATATATCGGGAAACATGCTTTTTCTCATATGGGCGGGATTTTTGACCCATAGGTTTATGGGACAGTTTTGGCCCATGGTTTTAATACCCATGGTTTTGTAAAACTGCTTAAGCAGTTGTCTACTTATATGGTTTTATGCATATGGTAGATATAATGTAACATTGCAGATGTGTTTTGAATTGGGTGTGAATTCTGTAGAGTTTGTTGAGCATAGCTCCAAACAGATCTGGGTATTGTATTGAGAGAGTGGTGGCTTGTAATAAAATCTGAGCAAGTGATTCTTGGTGGACGTAGCCCAAATTGGGTGAACCACATTAAATATTGTCTCTTTGTGTTGTGTTATTTTATTCTGCACTTTTATTTGAGATCTGTAATATTTTCTACATATTAGTTTCTATTGTTGTGATTCTGTGAGGGATTATTCCGCATATTTTATCCCTTATTTCCTAACAATTGGTATCAGAGCCTGGTTTGGTTTGCTGAAGTGTTGAATCGCAGGGAAATTTTTATCTTGAGTGGGAGCTATGGTAGATGATGGAAGATCTAGGGTTGATAAATTCAATGGGTAGAATTTTAGTCTTTGGAAGATGCAGATGGAAGATTACCTTTATCAGAAGGATCTTTATATTCCATTGTCTGAGAAGGTGAACAAACCCTCGAGCATGATGGATGTGGAATGGGATTTTTGGATAGGAAGGCACTTGGGACAATCTGGTTGTGTCTTGCATCTTGTATTATTTAATGTTTCAAAGGAAAAGACTACAAAAGAACTGATGGATGCATTAGGGAAGTTGTATGAAAAACCCTCTGCCTCTAATAAGATATTTTTAATGAAAAAGTTGTTTAATATGAAGATGTATGAGAATGGTTCAAGTAAAGATCATTTAAATGATTTTAATATGGTTGTAAATATGCTAGCTTGATTACAATAGAATTTGATGAAGAAGTTAGGGCTTTATTAGTTCTGTGCTCTTTACCTGAGAGTTGGAATAGCTTGGTAATGGCGGTAAGCAACTCGGTTCTAGCTAACTCAAAGTTGAAGTTTGAGGATGTTGTAGGGGTGATTCTAAGTGAGGAAATGTGAAGAAAAAGCTTTGGTGAATCTTCTACTTCAGGGAATGCTTTGACAATGGAAACTAGAGGGAGACAAAAGAATAGAGGAAGCCATGGAAAATCAAAGGATCGAGGCAAGGTCAAAATCCAAAAGCAAGATAGTATGTTGGCATTATGGAAAGTCTAGGCATGCAAAGAAGGACTATTGGGAGCTTCGGGACAAGAAGAAACAATAGGAAGAAAACAAGGAGGAAAATGTGGCAACGGGTAATGTATGTCAGGATGCTTTGATTCTTTCTTTGCACAATATTATTGAATCTTGGGTTTTAGATTCAAGGGCTTCTTTCCATGCTTACTCCACATAGGCATTATTTTGTTGATTATGTTCAAGGAGATTTTGGGCATGTTTTTCTTGGTGATGATGAGCCTTGCAACATAGTTGGAAAAGGTTTTGTTCAGGTTAAGATGTAGAATGGGAATACTTGGCTATTGAAGGATGTCAGACATGTGCCTACATTAAGACAAAATTTGATATCGGCAAGGCAGTTGGGAAGTGATGGTTGTATTGTGATATTTATAGTAGACTCTTGGAAGGTTACCAAGGGTGCTCTTGTGGTGGCAAGAGGTAAGAAGGTTGGAACCTTGTATTTAACCACTTATAGCACTAATGTTTGTAATCTTATGGCTTCAGAAGTAGATACAACATTGTGGCACTATAGGCTCGGTCATATGAGCCATAAGGGCATGGAGATCATAAAGAAGGATTTTCCTAGGATATACAGAAACAAGTTTGGAGTTTTGTGAGGACTGCATATATGGGAAACAAAAGTGAGTAAGGTTTCTCAAGGTTGGACCTACAAAGAAAGAGAGTAAGTTAGAGCTGGTGCATTCTGATGTGTGGGGCCGGCTCAAGTATCATCTCTTGGGGGTTCAAGTTATTATGTTACTTTTATTGATGATACAACAAGGAAAGTTTGGGTTTATTGTATTAGAAACAAATCTGATGTATTTGACACTTTTGTTAAATGGAAAGCCTTGGTAGAGAATGAAATAGGTCTTAAGCTAAAATGTCTTAGGTTAGATAATGGAGGGGAGTATTGCAGCAATAATGAATTTGATGATTATTATTCTAAGAATGGAATCCATAGGAAAAAGATGGTTCAGGAACTCCACGAAGAATGGGGTGTCAGAAAGGATGAACAGAACAATAATGGAATGTGTTAGGAGCATGAGGTTACATGCAGGACTGCCTCTTTCTTTTTGGGTAGAAGTAGTGAGCACAACTATGTACTTGATAAATAGAGGACCCTCAAGTGCCTTGGATGGAGGCATACCTGAGGAGGCTTGGTATGGTAAGAAAGTTGATTATTCATTTCTTAGAGTCTTTGGATGTGAGGTGTTTGTTCATATAGACAAGGATGATAGGACCAAGCTAGAGGCTAAATTAGAAAAATGTACTTTCATTGGTTATGGTGGTGATGACTTTGGATATAAATGTTGGAGTATTAAGGACAAGAAAATCATTCGATCTAGGGATGTGGTCTTTAATGAGAAAGTCATGTATAAGCAGCAGTTGCAGGAAAATAGGGAAGAATCCAAGAAAGAATATGCAGTGGTAGAGGATCTTCGGATGGAAAAGTGACACATGAATTAGTTCAGGAACCTCCTCAACAGGAACCCCAAACTCCTATATTGAGGAGGTCTTCTAGGGTAAGAAGAGAACCTGAACATTTTCTCCTTCTCTTTATTATTTATTACTCACTTGATAGTGGAGAGCCAGAGAGATTTGATGAAGCAATGCGGTAGATGCGGGAAGAAGTGGGAGCAAGCCATGGATGAGGAGCATCAAGCTCTCATGGAGAACCAGACATGGGATTTGGTGAAGCTACCGAAGGAAAAAGAGCATTACAGAACAAGTGGGTGTTTAGAGTCAAAGAGGAAGAAGGAGGAAAGAAAAGATACAAGGCCCGGTTGGTGGTCAAGGGTTTGCACAAAAAAAAGGTATAGATTTTGATGAGATTTTTTTCTCTGTAGTAAAAATGACTTCTATTAGAACTGTTCTAGGAATAGTTGTAGTAGAAGACTTGCACTTAGAACAAATTGATGTAAAGACTACATTTCTCCATGGTGATTTGGAGGAGGAACTATATATGCAGCAACCAGAGGGCTATGAGGTCAAAGGTAAAGAGGAGATGGTGTGTGAAGAAGAGCTTGTATGGCTTGAAACAAGCTCCACGTCAATGGTATAAGAAATTTGATAGCTTCATGATGGAGCAAGGTTATATTAGATGTCATTCTAACCATTGTGTGTATACAAAGAAATTTGAGGATGGCAAGTTATATTATCCTGTGTTGTATGTGGATGACATGTTGGTTGCAGGTAAAAACATGCAAGAAATAAAAGTACTCAAGAAGCAGCTAAGTGAATCCTTTTCTATGAAGGATTTGGGGGCAGCCAAACAAATCCTTGGTATGAGGATATCTCGGGATAGGAAGGAATGGAAGCTGACTTTATCTTAGGAAGAGTACATTAAGAAAGTCTTGGAGAGGTTTAATATGTAGGATGCTAAACCGGTTGGGACTCCTTTGGCAGGCCATTTCAAGTTATCAAAGGAGTAGTGTCCCAAGACAGAGCAGGAGAGAAACCAGATGTCCAAGGTACCTTACTCATCAGTGGTTGGTAGTTTGATGTATGCCATGGTGTGCACTAGGCCTGATATTTCCCATGCAGTGGGAGTGGTGAGTAGATTTATGAGTGATCCAGTAGAGATCACTAAAGTAGTAAAGTGGATCCTTCAATATTTGAGAGGGACCATGGGGACAATTTTGTGCTATCAGTGGATAGACACCACTTTGTGTGGTTATGTAGATTTAGATATGGCTGGAGATGTAGACAGCAGGAGGAGCATGACAAGTTATGTTTACACTGTAGGTGGGACAACAGTGAGCTGGATTTCACGACTACAGAAGTTGGTGGCTTTGTCAACCATAGAGGTTGAGTATGTATGTTGCTACCATAGAGGCAAGCAAAGAAATGATTTGGTTACAACAATTCTTGAGGAGTTGGGGCATAAGAAGGAGGAAGGAAAGTTGCATAGTGATAGTCAGAGTTATACACCTAGCTAAGAACTCTACTTTCCACTCTAGGATGAAGCATATATAGTTAAGGTACCATTTCATCAGGACAACTTTGGAGGAAGAGAAGTTGAAGCTAGAGAAGATTCATACTAGTCAAAATCCTACAGACATGATGACCAAGGTGGTCACAAGGGAAAAATTGAAGTTGTGTTCAAAGCTTTGGTTGGTCTTCACAAAACTAGTGAAGGGTTGAGAAGCTTGCTCAGAGGAAAACTAGTCTCAAGTGGGAGATTGTTAGGTTGTGGAGCCTATTTTCATGTGAGAAAGTGTTGAAGACTGTACACTTTCCATAGTTGTCTGTTCAGGAGTCAGGGGCGTGAGCCTTTCAAGAGTCGGGGGGGTTCAGGGTGGGGCAAAAAAATAATTTTTTTTGGCCTTAAAACATGCCCGATATATCGGGAAATGTGATTTTTCTCATATGGGTGGGATTTTTGACCCATAGGTTTATGGGACGGTTTTGGCCCATGGTTTTGATACCCATGGTTTTGTAAAACTGCTTAAGCAAGTAATTGTCTACTTATATGGTTTTATGCATATGGTAGATATAATGTAACATTGCAGATGTGTTTTGAATTGGGTGTGAATTTTATAGAGTTTTTTGAGCATAGCTCCAAAACAGATCTAGGTATTGTATTGAGAGAGTGGTGGCTTGTAATAAAATCTGAGCAAGTGATTCTTAGTGGACGTAGCCCAAATTGGGTAAACCACATTAAATATTGTCTCTCTTTGTGTTGTGTTATTTTATTCTACAATTTTATTTGAGATCCGTAATATTTTTGCATATTAGTTTCTCTGTTATGATTCCGAGAGGGATTATTCCACATATTTTATCCCTTATTTCCTAAGATGGTATTCTAAGAGTGTGTTCCAAGCATATGTGTATAGGTAAAATTGTTCTCCTTCACGTGGTGGAGTGAGAAAAGGACGTGATGAAAGATAATTTTAATTTCATCAAAGGCCTTTTAACAATCAAAATCCCAATGAAAATCTATGTCCTTATGGAGGAGGTGATGAAAAGGATGAAAATGATCAGAAAGTTGTGATATGAAACGTCATATGGACTATAATTTTCCTTGAAGGCTACGTAGTTGTGTAATATTAGATGGTGGAGGCATTTAAATGATGGCTTTAACCTTTGTTGGGTCAACTTCAATACCTCGGATAGATTATACGAGTCCTAAAATTTTACCAAGTGAGGACACCAAAAACGTATTTTGTAGGGTTGAGATGAAAAAATAATTGGATGAGATGATTAAATATTATCTCTAGGATGGTAAGATGGTTTTTGATTTATTTAGAATTTCATAAAAGGTCATCAACATAATCTTCAACTATTTTGTGATTGATGTTGTGAAAAATATAAGTCATGGCTTCTAATAGGTAGCTCTTATATTTTTAGGGAAAATGGCATGACATGGTAGCAGTAAATTTCCCTGTGGGGTAATAAAAAGGTTTTGTGTTGGTCGTTAGTAGCATAATAAGGTTTTGATTATATCCTAAAAAACCATCCATGAGGGAAATCATTTCATGGCCAGTTGTTAGGTCAATGAGTTGATCTATGTTTGGAAGGGGAAATCATCTTTTGATAGGTGAGATTAAGATCCCTAAAATCCATGTAGATGCATAATTTACTAGATAATTTAGTTACATGAACAATATTAGAGACCCATTGTGGATAATCAATAGGTATGATGAAATTAGCAGATAAAAGACGTTGCAACTCTTCCTTAATAAGAAGAGCTATACGAGGATGCATTTTGTGGAGTTTTTGTTTAATTGGCTTAGCATTTGATATGTGACAATATTATGTACTATAATATTGGGATCAATTCCAAGCATATCACTATATGACTAGGCAAAATCTTGATAATATTTTGATAAGAATGAGGTGAAGTCATCTAGTTCTTGTGGACTCAATGATTAGCTTAAACTTAACTATATGAGGATCTTGAGAGGTTCCTAAGTTAACGTCAATGGTGGATTCGTTGAGGAGAGTTGGTGTTTCAAATGGTAAATTTTTCTGAAGGAAATGATCCTCAGCTCCCATATGCGAAAGGATATCCTGATCATCATGACATTGAAAGATATTTATGAAAGGTGAATCTTCCCAACCATTTCTGGCCAAATAAGAGGTATTTTTTAGTCTCGTGGTTGGATTGATAAGTGAGCTATCTTAAGGATATAGTATTGACTAAAAAAATTAGGTGGGATGGGTAAAACATCGTCTAGGTCCATAGGTTCTTCAGTGGGATGCTGATGATGATGGGTCTAGCTCATTATGCGCACGGAGGTAGATGACTTTGATGTGGTGGGCTGAGATGTTTCTAAATTAAATTTCTTATAACCTAGACCATATTTTTGTAAGTTTTAAGAGAATGTTGGGCACTCACATCATGTTTACCATGTTTGTAATATCCAAGGCCAAAACATTTCCATGTGCAAAGTGGTGAAGATACATACGGGAAAATTTTGGATTATCTAAAGATTTGAAATCTAATGTGAAAGGCATGGCATGGTGTTGATCAATAGTACCAGATGAAGGATGATCAAGTCCCCCATAGACAAAATTTGTTTTGAGATAAGCTGGATCGTAAGAGATAACATCTCCCACATTAGGGTCATATGCATGTTGTTAGTCGAGGTGACCATAAGTTTTTGGTGAAGGAATGTGATTAAGCATGAGGAGATGATATCCATCCAATGTGAGGCGTTGTATAACATCACTAAGGGAAGAATCATATGGTAATTTAGAATAAGGAATAGACGTGCTAGTGGAAACTTCATTAGATGAATCAAACATGGATTTGGGAATAATTACGTCATTTCAACGATACATCATGTAAAAATTGGTGAAAGGATTCATATTTGGGGAACAATGAATGTTTGAACCTCATGTTCATACTTGAGATAACAATGAAGATTTTATGGAACATTTTGCATAGTGTGTATCTATGGAAATTCTAATAACATATTATATTTAAATTCTCCTTCTATGATATAGAATATTTCTAGGAGATTTTTACGCCAACTTTTAGTGGTAAGATGACGCTTCCTAACATGGGTGTGATAGTTTCGTTGAAGGATCGTAATAAGACTCGGTTTGGGAAAGAATGGTGTTGGGTAATTTAATTTGATCAAAAGCAAGGGAGGAGATAATGTTAATAGTGGAACCACTATGAATCATTACCCTTTGATATGGACGTTGTTAATTTGGGTTGTGATGAAAAGTGGTAAATCGTGATCTTTCGGGTTTGAGAGAAGGTATTTCAAATGGTTTGAATGATATGGCAGCGAGATGCTTTGAGAGATCCTATGAATTTTTAAAAATATGATGGATCATTTGAAGGTAGTGTTATTAATTGGAGGGCTTCCATCATGGATTTTTTTATGAGGGGTGATGTTTGTATCAATTCATATAATGACATTCTAACATGATCTTGGCATAGTTGTTTAATGATAATCTTCTCGCATTGAGGTGGATGGTAAGAGAGGAAATGAGGATAGAAACCTTGGTCTTAGGTAACATTTTTAGACCAAATGTTTCAGGAATCACCCGAATGGATAATTTGGGTTTATCTCGATGGGGCAGCTTGTTTAAGTGGTGGAGGTATGGCCATGAAATTTCTACCATTCTTAGGCTTAGATATGTTTGTTTAGTAGTTATGTGAATGATTATTTATATGCACAACATCAAATTGATGGGAAGGAACTTCAAATGTGGATTCCTTAAATTCGATATGGACAACAATGATGTTGATGTTGTATTTGGTTTCAAGGAAGAGAGGTTGTTGATGTTGTGTGTGATTTAATAGAAGAGGAGACGGATTTACCATCTTTTGTGTAATTAGGTGGAAGGCTTTACAATCCTTGATGGAATGTCCTCATGTTCTATGATAATCACACGAGATGTTGAAGTCATACCAAACAGTGTTTCCACCCTCGTGGATCTAATAATTTTTTGGTGGTAAGGTTATGAGTGATTTTAGAGAAGGTCATCTAGAATGGTTACATAGCATCCCTTAGGTGTTGATGCAAATGGGGATGATGTTGTGCGTATCTTCTCCTCTAGCAGTAAATAAGACATTGATTACAGGATCTGTCAAGTTGTTTTTTATTGATGATTTCTAGGTAATAGGGGTCGAGGATGTAATGGAAAAGGTTGATAGGTAGAACTTGGATATGGAACACTGGATAATCACTAAAAATAGACATGTGTCCTATTGGAAGAGGGGGAGATGAGGTGGAGGACCATGGAATCAATATGATTCTGGGATCATATAATAGGGACTTTTAAAGACTTGGAAAATACCTTGTTTGTCTAGTCCTTTGGTGGTTCTAGATGAACTAGGTAGGGATGGAAGAAGAGTTGGCAATCCAATAGGATCTATATGATTTGTGGATTTTATAGGAATTTGGTTTATTTAGTCTCGGGGATGCATACGAATTGTAGTTAGTTTAGGAGGAGGTGGTTGTGTCATGAATGTTTCAATGTTTACCATAGTTATATTTGAGAACTCGGTGTGACCATAGATGTTGATTTAGTAATAATGGTTTGACAAGGATGGAGAAATAATCTCCATGGTATTTTTTTTTACAGTGTTTTGACTCAAGAGGTATTTTTATTAGCGGTGTGGATGTGGAAATTTATTATGTTGATCTAATATATGTGGATGTTGATTTCGGTAGATGTTGATCTTGATTTAATAGATGTGGATTTTGATTCGTGGATGTTAGCTCAAGCACTGTGGATATTGGTGTTGATTCAAAGAGGTATATGTGTTGGTTTAGATTTAGGCATGTGTTTTTTTTAGTAATGATATTAATGGAATGAGTATGGACAACATTTTTTTGAGGTTGATCAATGGATGGAGGATGATTTGGAAAATTCTATTTGAATATGTTAAGGTTTTGATTTGGGGGTGCATTAGGATTATCTAAATGAAGTTCACCCTTATCAATCAAGTCTTGAAGATAATTACGAAATGTATGAAACCTTTCAATGTCATGTCTCTTGACCTTATGTTATTTATAATAATCATTATCCCGATACCACAAGGGTTTAAATACAAAAGTTTTAAAGGGTCAAATAGGAGGGAGAGTTATCATATTTGCAGCTAATAATTTATCAAAGACTACACCATAAGTTTCTCAAATCAAAGTGTGTAATTATGTTGTAGATGGAAACATTTGGTAGTTATATTTTCTTTGGGTGCCGACCTAACCACCTGTGGTGTTAGTAGCTGATTTTGATTTATCGTGGATTTGGAGGATGACTTAGAGGGAAACTCGCTGGTGGTTTATTAAGTCAAAGCTTAATACGACCATCTTCTACAATGTGTAATGTTAATTTGTGGGTCATGGAAAAGGATTTATTAAAGGTATGGAATGTTTGGATTTGTAATTTTGATGAGATATGTTTGGCACATGATTGAGACAGAAAAATTCAATCAATTAGGTTTGTGGTAACAAAAAGGATAGTTGATTGATTGTACCCCTCCAAAGGGGAGACAAAATCAGCGATGGACTCATCCTCAATTTTATTGATGGCATAAATATCATTAATGGTGACTTTGTGGGATATGTTTATAGAGCATAAATTGTTCTAAGAATAATTGTGTGATTTATGTGAAGGGGAAAAGAGAATATTGTAGAATGTTGTTATACCAATCTAGAGTAAGACTAGCGAGGACATAGAAAGGTTCTCAACATAAGATCTTGATCATGAGCTATCAGATAACACACATGGAGAAATACACAAATATGTTGTTGGGGATCTTCTTTGTTGTATAGTTTAATTTATGTTCGAAGCTCCTAGTGAAGAGGATGTGTTTTGTATAGACTGAAGGTGGATGGGTTCATTACATATTTGGTCATAAGAGAGGATATTTTAGGTGCGAGATGATATAGATTCTAAACTTTATATATGGTTCATAAGATCTTGAAGAGGGCCCATTTGCGAAGATAAACCAGTTGGAATGCAAGCTAGCAAAGTTGTGAGTATATCTGATATTGTTGAGGAATGCTTTTCTGATAAGGAATGTTCTTTTGAAGGACATACTAGTGATAAGGAGTATTTTGTTAAGTTATATTCTATTGGGGTATATTCTTTTGTGGAATATTTTGATGAGGGATATATTGTTGAGAAGGAATGCTCATTGTTGTGGAAGATTTTGTTGTGTGATGTATTATGATATGGGATACTATGTTGCTATGGAAGAGTTTGTTGAGGGATATATTTTGAGATGGGATACTTTGTTGTTGTGGATGAGTTTGTTGAGGGATATATTTTTGACATGGGATACTTTGTTATTATGGAAGAGTCAGCTTAAGGGATGTATTGTGGAGATGGGATACTTTTTTTTTTTTGTGGAAGAGTTTGTTGAGGGATGTATTATTAAGGTGGGATACTTTGTTTCCATGGAATATTTTGTTAAGGGATGTATTGTTAAGGTGGGATACTTTGTTGATGTGGAAGAGTTCATTGAGGTGGGATACGTTGTTGTTGTGAAATATTTTGTTGAGGGATGTATTGTTGAGAAGCCAATGGTTGTAAAGATTGTATATACCGATAAGGTAAAGAATCGTGAGTAAGGAGGATGCTATTGGAAAACATAGCAAAGGTCATGGATGATGGTGCTTGTTATGGAATATATTGAGTAGGAGAATATTGTGATATAGTGATTAATGGTAATGATTTTTGCAGTATGTACTTTGAAACAGGGGTGGGTGGTAGTAATTTCACTATTCTTAATTATTGGGCCTCGAATTATTAGCTAAGTATCAAAAGGCCTGTGTGCATAGGACTAATGAGAAGAAGGATTCTCGGAAGAAAGAAAACATGACAAAGAGGTTTAAGAAAGGTTAAAGTGAAACCAAGGTGCGCACGGGAAGAAGGAAAAAGATTTAAAGTACTTAGCCATATTTGGCATTCCAAGAGGCACTTAAGGAAAAAATGTGAGGACCCAACTAGGCATGATGAGTGGATACTATGCCATCCTAGAGCCTTGGAGGTCAAGAAAAGGATATTCCACGCAGGAATATTCCTAGAATACTTCATTACAAAGGGTGGAGGGCTTGGAAAGGGATAAGCATTCAAAATTGGAGGACCACATGGACACTTAGCACACGATCTATTTAAAAGGGAAAGCTTGGCACTGGGTGCTAGTCCTATAAAAATATATGTTCGAGTTAGGAGGAAGACAGTATTTAAAAATGAGAGACAAAGAGACACATGAGAGAGATACCAACATGTAGGGATAGATTTGTATAGAGGAATAAGGAAGTGAATGAAGTGTTACATAAGATGTTATGAGGCCCTAGGGTTTGGGGTTCTCCTCTAGAAGGTTGTAAGAATGTTAACAAGTATGGGCATAAAGGGGTGGGTCTGAAATAATTTGTAATAAGAAAAGCATAGCTAGGATATCATTTTTTTTAACATATGATGTACTTGGCTGGATCTCCGGCATTTATTGTACTCAACTCGATATGATCCTTCTAAATGTAATGTGGTTATTAAAAATCTTGATCAATATATATGTGGCTCTATTCTGAATAACTTGTTCATGGGTATAAACCCTAATGTTATTTCTTCATATTAGGAGTCGATCTAGTCTTCGTGTTCCATACTATACATGTTTCTCTTGTTTTTAATGCATAGGGATGAAGATATACTAGTTCATCTTATACTTTTAATTGGATACATGAATATTTAATTCTATGCAACTAATTTATGTCAATGGCAAAACCCTCTCACAAAACTCACATAAAGGAGGGGCTCGATGCCCGTGCGTTTCTTGAGTTAGTGCCCAATGCCCATTGGGTGATAGGTGGAAATGCGCTTTTGGGGTTTGAAGTATTAAGGATTAAAAAAATTACCACATCTTGGTTCCATTATCAGGATCTCTTTATAAAGTTGTTATGAGAATAATGTGTGATGATGGAGTGCTTGACCTTGGATTGTTAGGTTGTGGAGCATGTTTTTATGTGTGAAAGTGTGAAGACCGCACACTAAGAGTATCAGTACACTTTATAAATATGCTTTTCTCATATGGGTGGTATTTTTGACCCATAGGTTTATGGGATGGTTTTGGCCCATGGTTTTGATACCCACAATTTTGTAAAACTGCTTAAGAAGTTGTCTACTTATGTGGTTTTGTGCATATGGTAGGGTTAATGTAACATTGCATATGTGTATGAATTCAGGTGTGAATTCTATAGAGTTTGTTGAGCATAGCTCCAAATAGATCAAGGTATTGTATTAAGAGAGCGGAGACTTTTAATAAAATTTGAGAAAGTGATTCTTGGTGGATGTAGCCCAAATTGGGTAAACCAAGTTAAATACTATCTCTTTGTGTTGTATTATTTTATTCGCACTTTTATTTGAGATCCTGTAATATTTTTCGCATATTATTTTCTACTATTGCGATTTTGTGAGGGATTGTTCTGCATATTTTATACCTTATTTCCTAAAAATTGATATCGAGCACTGGCTTAGTTTGTTGAAGTGTTGAACCACGGTGAAAGTTTTTAGCTTGAGTGGGAGCTACATGGCAGATGATGGAAGATCAATTGATAAATTCAATGGGAAGAATTTCAGTCTTTGGAAGATGAAGATAGAAGACTACCTTTATCGAATGATCTTTATATTCCACCGTCTGAGAAGGTGAACAAATTGTCAAGTATGATGAATGTGGAATGGTATTTTTGGATAGGAAGGAACATGGGACAATCCGGATGTGTCTTCGTGATCTTCGTTATTATTTAATGTTTCAAAGGAAAGACTACAAAAGAATTGATGGATGCATTAGGAAGTTGTATGAAAAACCGTCTACCTCTAATAAGATATTTTTAATAAAAAAGTTGTTTAATATGAAGATGTCTAAGAATGGTTTAGTAGCATCTCATTTAAATTATTTTAATAATGTTGTAAATATGCTAGCTTCGAGTTACAATATAATTTGATGAAGAACTTAGGGCTTTATTATTTCAGCGTGCTCTTTACCCGAGAGTTAGAATAGCAACGTAATGGCGGTAAGCAATTCAGTTCCAACTAACTCAAAGCTGAAGTTTGAGGATGTTGAGGGGTGATTCTAAGCAAGGAAATGTAAAGAAAAAGATCTGGGGAATATTTTACTTCATGGAATGCTTTGATAGTTGAAACTAGAGGGAGACAAAATAATAGAGGAAGTTGTGGAAAATCAAAGGATTGGGCAAGGTAAAAATCCAAAAGCAAGATAGTATGTTGGCACTGTGGAAAGTCTGGGCATGCAAAGAAGGACTGTTGGGAGCTTCGGGATAAGAAGAAACAACATGAAGAAAACAAGGAGGAAAATGTGGCAATGGGTAATGTATGTCAGGATGCTTTGATTCTTTCTTTGTACAATATTATTGAATCTTGGGTTTTAGATTAGGGGATTCTTTCCATGCTACTCCACATAGGCATTATTTTGTAGATTATGTTCAAGGAGATTTTGGGCATGTTTTTCTTGGTGATGATGAGCCCTACAACATAGTTGGAAAGGGTTCTGTTTGGGTTAAGATGTAGAATGGGAATATTTGGCTATCAAGGACGTTAGACATGTGCCTACATTAAGATGAATTTTGATATTGGTAGGGCAGTTGGGTAGTGATGGTTGTATCTTGTGATATATACAAAGTGGACTCTTGGAAGGTTACCAAGGGTGCTCTTGTGGTGGAAAGAGGTAAGAAGGTTAGAACCTTATATGTAACCACTTATAGCACTAATGTTTGTAATCTTGTGGCTTTAGAATTAGATACAACATTTTGGCACTATAGGCTCGATCATATGAGCCATAAGGGCATGGAGATCATAAATAAATATTTTCTCGATATATAGAAACAAGTTTCTAGTTCTATGAGGACTATGTTGACCAAAATAAGCGCATACTTATTTTTGGTCAAGTAACCCACTTTTCCCCTTCTTATGCTTCAACTTTAATTTTTGCATATTTCAAGTACTCAAGGATTTCTAGAAATAGCTTCATCATATGGGAAATTTCTACCCTTTCCAGAAAGGTAAAGAAGTCCTTCTAACTTCTTGTATTTTTTCAAGTTATGGGCGGTGGGCCTTATAACAATTTTTTGCCCAAATGCAGATTTTGGTGGGCTTGGGGAAGTATTTTTACCAAAGGAAATGGTGGACCGGTGGAGCGGTGGAGGATAATTTCACACTAAGGAATTTTGGCTTAAATGTGCAAGTTTCAATTACCGACATGGGCATGGCGAGGTTTCTTTTCTAAAGGAAAAATTGCAATAGCGGGGCTGCGGAGAAAATTTTGGCACTTAGCCTTTTTGGGGCTAAAAGTGCAAAGTAAAATCATGGTCCACGAGCCCGTGCAAAGGAAGATAAAGGAAAATGTCTAAGGTCCGAAAAGGACACATGGTAATATTGGCAGACAAAGCGGGAGCACGCCATTAGAAGAACTTAGAAAATTTGGATCTTTGGTTCAAAATCTTAAAGGTATAAATTGAGCCGCACCTCCACCGCCAATCGAAGAAGTCATGTGTCGGTTTTTTCGAGAAAAGTGAAGCGGTGGGGAAGCGGGTTGTTGGGGAACATTAGATTTTTACATCTTTTAAAAAAGGGGCACAAGTTCAATTTTTAACCCCAAGGTCTGGTTTGGCCAGAAAAGGAGGAATGCGGGGACGCGGCCACGGGAGGTATTTTAATCTTTTTCCTTTTTGCGCTTTTGGTGCAAAAAAAAAAAAAGGAATTTTGGGCCCACGAAGGTGTTTTAGCACCACATGGCATTTCACGCTGCAGTTGTGAAGAATTTTGAGTTTTTGAATTCCAAAAAGGCGCAATTCCATTTTTGGCCCGCCAGAGCTTTGCACACACGTCATTGTGGATTTGCGGGCTCATGGAATACTTCCAAAGTTTTGCAATTTTTGCACAAAAGGAAAAAATGAATTTTAGTCCGTGGAGCTTATGAAGCAAATTTCGTGCCGTGGACCCGTGAAGAACTTTTAACTTTCACCTTTTTTTACGAATGGCGCAAAATGAATTTTGGGCTAGATAAGGTCGTGCATACGTGTCATTTCAACTCCGGAGGTGCTGGGCTACTGAGAGGTTTTTGGGAAATTTGAATTTTTTTGCGCAAAAACCGCAAAAGTAAAGTTTGGGCCCACGGACCCATTTTCAAATCTGATTTTTCGCCATTTGTGCCCTAATTTTTGCCCTAATTTTTCCCTAAATCTTCAAAGGAGCATATATTTTGACCTGGGAGATCAGATTTGGCCAAAGGAGGACATTTTGGAAAGATCTCGATCCCTCTATGCATTGGAAGTACTAAAAATCATTTTTGTAGGATTCAATGGGGGAAAACCCTAAAAATGTCTTTCATGCCTTCAATGCGGATCGATTGTTTCAAACAAATCGATTTTTCTCGATCCACCATTTTTTTTTCCCACAAACCAAGGATGAAGAATCAATTGGATTTGATGGGGAAAACCTAAAAATGTCTTTTTCATACCATTAATGTGAGATCAGGTTGCTTCGAGAGCTACAATTTTCTCGATTTGCCATTTTTTCTTCTCCAACACGCAAGACATCATGGAAGACCCGATTTAATAGGTGTAGGTAAATTCAAAGGCATTAATGGCTAGTGCTTGGTTTCAAATTAGATCTTACCCCTTTTCTTCTCTCTCCTCATTTTGAGCTATAAGTGGAAGGGCTTGATTCATTTGTAAATGTTGGATGTTTTTACTCTTCATCTCCTTTTTCTTTGTTCTGCAGATGAATTTGTGGATTTTCAATCATTTCTATCAAAAATGTAATACGTTTTCTAGCTCTTCGCCATCAGAATGATAATGTATCAACTATGTGAAGCAATAATACATGTTTTTGGATGATTTTCACCCCTTTCTTTGATTCATTACATTCATCGATCTTTTAATTCTAGTTTGGTTAATCTATGCATGTGGGTCATATTACTTTTTATGGTCCGTGTTTAAACAAAAAGTAAATGTTCATCATTCCTGCATCAAATCTATATCTTAGATTTCATTTTTGCAAATTTTTAAACATTAGTCCCTTGGAAAAGATTAGAATAGTTTTTAGAGTAGATCCTCTCGCAATTTGAATGAATGTACTGAGCAGAGGAATAGAACCTACCTTAATTTGAAGAGTTTTTCCCATTTTCAAAGTCCCACACTTTGGGAAAAGCTCAATGTTATGCTATCACACCGAGAGTCTCGGGTTTTGATGTAGACCTTCAAGGGTGATGTGATTTTACATCAACATTTTTGGCACACTGGTGGGATAGAGATAGATTTTCATTTTTAGTACAAAGCAAGATTGATGTGCACTTGTTGTAGTTTTTTCTTCTAGCTTGTAAAGAGCTTGAGATCGCACATCCTGGCGACTCTAAAAGAGGCATAACCCACTGGTTTTAGTAGCCCAAGCTTGGTAGATGTATGAGAAGAATTTAGACAAGGTCAAGAACTAGAGAAGAAGGATCATTTGTCTATCTTCACTTGTCCCCAGACAGAGAGAGAAGAGGAAGAAGAGCTCAAAGGTCTCCATCTCCACCAAATAGAACTTTGTCAACACCTCCTAGGGTAGGCCTTTCATTCAATCAACAAGGGTTCTTAGGCCAATTATCATGGCACATCTACCACCAAATCCCTTTTTAATTTCATAGATAGTATTCCACTTACCCTAAATTCTCAAAATCAGCTCTAGTCTTGTAAAGACTAAAGAACATCCCCTATTTCATAGGAGAAAATCATCCTACTCCTATCGACCACATCCAGTGACATGCCAATGCATGTGCAATCCATGAAATAAATGAAATGGAAGTTATAGTCAAGTTATTGGCTTCATATTTCAAATGTAAGGCTTTACAATGGTTTAGGAGCCTAACAACAGTGGTCTATTACAAATTGGAACCAACCGTGTTAAGCCCTTTGCAACCAATTTGGAGAGAGGGAAAAAAATTGTCTTTATTGGAACAATTAACAACAATCAAAAGGGCTCCCAATGAGCAAATGACAAACTTCAATTTTCATTTCCAAAGGACATGGGACAAAATTCCAATAGTTGTCTAGACTAACCGACCAAGGAGCATTTCTCTACTTTTTAAAGGTCATAAATTTAGAGATAGCCATGATGATTCAATCAATGGGTGGAGCAGCACTACCGGGAGCCTATGGCATAACTATCGAGCTGAAAATTTCTTGATTCAAGATGGAAAGATAGCACCAAGGCCACCAATGCCTCTCTATCCATACATGGGAACTCCTACAACCAGCCAAACACCAGAGTTGAATCCCATTCCACCCCCTAGAAATCAAAGCAACAATGAGGCTTCTACTTCTTCAAGCACTTCAAAAGAGTTACAAGAATTCGTAAGATAGCTAAAAATATATAGGAAATGAGTTGGTGACTATCAAGAGACAACAAGCTCAAAGTTCTAGGCCATATCAACCTCAAACTTAGTATCAAGCTAGGCCTCCATATCAACAAAATAGATCATCAAATTAGGCTAGAAATCAAAATCGAATCAAGGACAACTTCAGTCTGTTGCTAGCCATTCTCGCCATATGATCAAATGCAACGTCAACATCAAAAGCCTTGGTTCTAACACAAAACAACATGGCACAGAGTATGACTAGTGCTACCCCGTAATCTACCTCATGCCAATCAACCTCGCTTCAATGGTGAACTAAACCAAGATTTGATGGTGTATACCTATTGTCCTCTCAAAATTTCCCTCTTTCGAAAGTAAAAATTGAAAATTTTGAGTTAACACCCTTTTATGATGTTCTAGTGAAGTGAAAAGTTGAGGAGATAGTGAAAATTCACATTTTTGGAGTCATTTTGGTGATTTGCGGGTCTGTCGGACATTTTTTTCCCATATGTCCCAAGTTCTACTGGACCTTCTATTCCCGATCTCGCTTTCCCAAAATCTTTTAACTTTTGGTTCCGTCGTAACTTTTTACCCGTATCTTCCAAGTTCACCGGAGATTTCTCTTCCCGATCACCTTCATCATTTGCATCAAGTCCTTCAAGTACTTTTATGTCATCTATCCCAAAAGTGTTTGGCATGCACGTGGCCGAATCACATCTTCACTTCCCTCGCATTCGCAAGTTCTTGGATTGCCCGTGCTCTTTTGGCCTACATTACCCACATCACCCACGTCGGTCGGATCACGTCTTCATGTCCCTCATGTCCCAAATGTACCAAAGACCATCTAGGCTAGTTTTTCTACTCTTCCCAATTCTTTCCTTTTTGAGTTGGTGTATATGAATTTAATGCACATTTATAACCTTCTCTCTCCTAAATGGCTATTTAATGGGACTACCCTCTACACATTTTTCACACTACTTACTTGTTACCATTCACTCAAATCCTTGCAATTAAGATCATCTACTTGCGCTCCCATTCCCTTTGCATTTTCATTGCAAATTCAAGCTGTGAAGGTTGTTTCTCTGTACGCTACCAACATGAAGATAAAATTTCAAGGTCAAGAACATGTTTCACCGCTTGAATCCTCTATTCCTAATATCGGGATAGTGAGGTTCGTCACCTAGATTTTGGTGATTTCTGGAACAAATTGACTAACCCTAATCCTTCTCCCATGGCGCAAATGATCAATGACAGTGGCCTTACATTTGCTGCAGGTTTCCCAATCTTAGTACAATGTGTTGACACTATGCTCACTGTGGGGCTCACTTTAACCCTGACACAAAGGAATTGTCTAATGTGCATAGGGAACTGATTACTAAACTAGATGCTATCTTGCCATTACTGCTGCTCTACGAATTCTAGAAGTTGAAGACTCCATTGTTATCTCTCAGGCTCAAGCACAAACTCTATTCGAGCAGGACAGTGATAAATACAAAGCGAGGATAGCAAAGTCATGGTTGAAGAACCCTAAAAAGGGAGCATCCCAACTTTCCAAGGCATTATTTAGGGCTGATTTCAATGAAGAACTGTCTGATTTCATTATCTTGTTAGCTCGTGTCATGGGATTACCCTCTACCAATGAATTTCACTTTTGGATGTGCCTGCTCATCAACATCGTCTGTGAAGGTAGCCAGAGCATAAATTGGGTAGAAATCATTTGCATGAATTTGACAGAGTAGTTGTCCAATGTGCAATAGACCAAGAAGTTCTATATGACTTCTTATCTCATGTATACCCTAGCAGCATCTTGGCAATGGTTTGGATTCACATACATAGAGGGTCAGAAGGATGAACCCATTTATGCATACCGCCTCGGGCCACCCTTGAAACTAGCAACCACAACTGATAGAAAAATATGGAGCTTTCTTCATTCAGTTTAGAAGGTTTTCATATATCAGGTTAGCTAGTTATGAGAACACACCTCTCAAGCTCCCCATGTTTTGTAATGATAAGATGGCTTTGATTGAAGTATGTAGGCAATTGGATAAGTTGCATAGAACCTGCAGGGACAAGAAAATCTCTGGGCTGCATTTCCTATATCCTTGGGTAATTACACATGCAAAACAGCTTTGGATGCTCAAAACATAGAAAGGGCCCTTACTCCCATCACTATTCACTTCTTCAGGCCTATGACTGTTTTGATTTGAAGAAGTTCATTGAGCTAAATCTCAAAATTAATTATCATCACACAGATCGCCATGAGGACTCATGGGCTGATTGTGCGGAGGATGAATTTGAAGCAAGGCAAGAGACATTATGGCGATTCTCCGCAATTAATAAAGGAGCTCAATCTCTACCAAGTTCTTAAAGGGCTTCAAGATGATAATGAAGACTTGTTGTCATATGAATATGATACATTGATCAAGCATACTCCCTTGGAAGATTTGGATTGGTATAAGAGGGAGAAGGATGACTTGGTTGAAATTTTGGCCCCTGTCCTTGTAAGAACCAAGGTCTGGTTTGACAGAAAGGTCCGAGAGCTTAAGAAGAATCCAAGTGAATCTTCCTCCAAAGATACTTCAACACCTGGAAGGAATCACATACACCTAGCTTGGAGGTACCTACACAAACTCCTCCTCCTTCCTCAAATAAAGAACCTGAATCATCCACCCCTTCTTCATCTACTCAAGTATACCAAAAGAAGGTGAAAGAGGTTAAACAGAGCCGATTGAGGAAGATCCCCTGTTAAAGCATTCAGAACTACCTTCGGGGCTAGAGAACATCATTGTTCTCAGTGAAAGTGATGATAGTGAAGTACCAGTCCCTGCAGGAACTTCAGAGGCTGATAGATAAAGAGAAGGAAGTGCATAGCACTGAACCTCCAAGTACCACTGATTCCTCTACCCAAGAAGCTCCAGATACTTCACTCACATCTCTACTAGAAGAAACAGTAGTAAATACTTTAAGTGCCATGAGTTCTCTTGCTCCTCCTTCTTCTTCCTCCACTTTTGCATGGGTGCAACCCTTGGTTGATAGCAGGAAGAGGAAACCTTCTTCTCAATTGACAGGGCCAAATTTTGATGTTGTGGCAGCCTTGTTGGGCACTACTCCTCCTGCTCTAGCAAAGAGAGCTAAAACAACTTCAAGGATAGTGATAGATGCTCAGGGCCAACAATTTCTAGAGGTTGCAAAACCTAAGGTGGATAAAGTAGAGCAAGATCTATCAGCCTCTGATCTGGAGCTTTCTAGGATTCCAATGGGAGAATCTACCCTAAGAGTGAGGTACATAACCTCTAGGAAACAAAAGAATCAAAGTTATTGAGAGAGTAGAAAAAGGTAAACAAACTATAGAACAGCTGGAAGAACAAAATCAAGTTCTTTCTAGCTTCATCAAGTCGTTATTGGCTAAGGACAAGGTTTTGGATCCTACTCCACTGGCTGCCCTTCCGCCCCCTATGATTCTTAGTCAAGATGAAGTTCAAAGCATCAAAGATATACATAGGTATTCTACTTACGGAGGGCTATGGAAGCCATGGTGGATGACATGATCATTGCAGGCTTGAATTTCATTGTAGAGGCCTTCAAACTCAATGAGAAGGTGGCTAACCTGCAACAAAAACTCTCCTCCTCAATTGGAACCATGGATAAAGAACTGAAGCTTTGGAGTAGCTGCATAGTGGATCTTCGCCTGATGGGACAGGCAGATGAAAATATATTGATGGCCAACAAGGTTTTTGATGATGCCAAAGACAACTTGTCAAGGTCATGGGTTTTCAGCATGGAATGGAAAATAAAAGTTCTGGAGGAAGCTTTGGGAGAGTTGAGGAGCAGTTGGCAGAAGGGAGAAGCCTTCAAAACTTGTGTTGTATCTGCTTTCAAGGATATTCACTGTCATCTTCACGATGAAACTTCAGGTGTTCCTTTCTCCCTCCAAGAAATTAAAACTCAGTTCAGGGCATTTGTTAAAAACTTGTTCAAGGAATAATTGATTACCACAGAGAAAATAAAGGATATTTTTTCTCTTCAATTTTCCATTCAAGAGGCTAACAAAGAATACCTTGAACACACTGAGTTTGATAAGGATATGGAGAAATGTCTAGGTACTTGGACTCAAGCTACTACCAACACATCAGTCCCACGAGGCAGAGAAATAGCTGAAGCATTGAAAAAGTTTAGGCAACAAATTCTCAAGTCGGTGGGCCCTCCTCAGCAATAAGCAGATGTTTTCCCTTCTAGCTTCTCCTCCTTTTCTCAAATCGAGCTTATTGTAATTAATTAAGGGTCTTGTGTCAAGCACCTCCTTAATTAACATTTTAGTTAAAAGAAATAGTTACCAAGTGTAACTAATTTGTAAGTTATATAATGGGCTCTCTGCGCCATTCTTTGAGGGTGGAACTCTATTTATTTTTGAAAGTGTAAAGGAGTAAAAAGCTATCAATACAAAAAGATCTTTCTTTCTATGTCCATCTGGTCTTGTTCTTTCATTGCTATCTATTAAAAGTTATTGAATCATTTATCTGTGTTACTTCAAGAAGCTTTGTATTCTGTAGATGTAATCTCTAGAACTTTGTGTCTATGAAATAACATCTTATTGTCTCAAATGCAAATGATTCTATTCCAAATAATTTCATTCTGGCATGTGTAAGGAATTATTTTGTTATCTATATTTCTTGAGAGTGCCTTTCTGCCCCTTCCCACTACTTAATTCCTCTATCCTTTTGTATTGATGATCTATTATATTTTAACACTTTCATGATATCCGAGTTCCTCATTAAAACTATACATTGTACATGTGTAAATAGGTTTTTGCCTTTAAATAAGGGAACCTCTCCCATTAAAGAGGAGGGAATTTCTATCCCCTAACTATTGTTCTCAATAAATTCCTTATTTGATGACCAACAAGACCGTTGGTGTGTCCCAAGAACCAAGTCAAGAAATAAATCATGAGCAAGAAGCTCAACAAGAGGAACCCTGAAAAGAGACCGTGAGTGGTTAATTGGAAAACAAAAGACTTCTATGGAATTAACCAACCATATTTTCAAGGTGTGGCTTTAACACATGGTCAAAGAAAAGGAGTATAGAAGAGGGGCAACCATCTAATCTAGTTGTTTCTCAATCCAATCCTACACAACAAGGGATTGGTAGACCGAGTACAAGCCCTAAACATGCAAAATCTGCCTAAAGCACCCATCAAAAGCATCACATGTTCCTATTCAAGCTCTAGAGAAGGTTGTCAGGCAAGCAAATGGCAGAAGAAGGATAATTCATCCCCTTTCAACATCATCGACTCAGATGAGGAAAACACATGTGAACATTTCCATGTGGGAATCACTAGCAATCCCAAGACATCGAGATTTATTGCAGGTCGGTGCAATGGCTAATTCTCCTACTTTGAATGGATCAAGCCAAGGGTAGGAGAGAGTTTTATCACTAATGCAAGACAACAACATGGGGTCAAACTAAGAAAAGTTTAAAGAAGCCTCCACCATTCTATGTGTCATTTATTGTTGGAAATAACTTAGTACACAATTGCATGATTGATTCAGGGGCAAGTAGTTCAGTGATGCCAAAGAAAATAATAGATCAATTGGGTCTAAAGTATGAGCTAGTACTGAAAGGAGTAGTGCAATTGGATGGTACATCGTAGCAATGGTTGGAGTCATCAAAGGGCTAAGACTTACGTTGCATGCATGTCCAAATGTCATGGTCTTGCAAGATGTGTCTGTGATTAACCTTCCACCTCTCTTTGCTCTATGTTTATCAAGGGATTTCACAACCCAAATTGGTGGGTACCTATCTCATAGATTGGTCACATATGCTTTTAGAACAAGGTATGGAGCTAAATAAATAATCAAATCGAGAACCAATTGCCAACTTCCATATTGAGCCTCATGTGCCAAGTCCTATCAATGAAAATTTCTCAACCTTTGATCAGGAGGAGTGTTCAAAGGATCTAGAAGAAGGTAATAAGGTCGAGGGGATTCCTGATTTGACTTTGGATGAATGGGAAAACAAAATTCATGCTTTTGACCCATACAAAGAAAATTGAAGAATATGAGCTAGGAGTTTATTGTTTGCATGAAGAGAATCATCCTCTCCCTAACATCACCAAGCCAGACCACAAGGATGATAATAAGGTATGGAAATTATTCTTTGATGGTTAAAAAGTAGACAATGTACCTGGAGGTGGTGCAATGTGGTTTCACCCCAAAACATCAAGTATTATTCAGCTTTCAGATTTCAGTTTGCATGCTCAAACAACATAGTTGAATATGAGGATTTGATTCATGGACTTCATTGGGCTAGGAAAAGAGGCATAAATAATTTGCAAGTATTTGGTGATAGTGAGTTGATTGTAAAGCAAGTAAGAGGACAACATGCTGTTAGGAATGACCTACTCAAGAGCTTTAAGAATAGGGTATGGGATCTCATGAGGAATATTTTGAAGCTTTCAACATTTGTCCATACCAAAGAAGAAAAATGAAGCTGCGATAGGTTTACGGCAGCTAGTTGGAGAAAGCAAATTTTGATGTGGTGGAAAAATCAAAAGAGACAAAACACATCCACATATCCATGTGATTATGAGGCCAACAATGCCGCGATAACAACATAAGTGGCGGTGTTTGAAACGATGATTAGATCATCGATTTCATAAAAGAAGAGGCTGAATTCTCTCGCTAGAAATCATGACAAATCAGAGCAACAATATGGGATCAAGTAGTACATCTACATACAAACAAGCTTCCCAAATTTTTAGTAACATTGGAATCAATATTCAATCCTAATGATCACTTTTGTAAAGAGAAGGCTAACATATGAATCAAAAAGAGAAGATTTAGAGCCAATCCTAGTTGGAGAAGGTAAAACACTTCAAATTGGAAAAGTGGCTACGAAGCGGAAAAAGATGAGTTCATACAACTTTTCCAAGAGTTTCTAGATGTATTTTCTTGGAGCTATGAAGACTGAGAGGATTCAATCCAAATTTGGCACAACATACAATAGAACTGGATCCAGATGTTAAGCCCATCAAGAAAAAAGCAAAGACCAGTCAACCCACACATTGAGCCTCTTATGAAGAAGGAGATAAACAAGCGATAGAGTTAGAAATTATTATATCCCAATCAAGCATTCAATCTAGGTTGCAAACTTGGTCCTAGTCAGAAAGAAGAATGGAGAAATTAGGTTGTGTGTGGACTTTGAGACTTGAATAGGGAATCTCTCAAAGACCACTACCCACTCCCTTCAATGGAGCCAATATTGCAAGTGGTATCCAGTCAAAAAGATTCTCTCTCTAGATGGATACTCATGGTATAACTAGATAATGGTGAAGGAGGATGACCGGTTCAAGACGGCTTTCACCACCAAATGGGGCACCTATGCCTACATGAAGATGTCATTTGGATTGTTTAATGTTGGAGCCACTTTCCAAAGGGAAATGGATATGGCATTCAAGGGGCTGATCAATAAAATAGTTTGATATATCTTGATGACATCACTGTGTTCTCCAAAATGCTAGCAGATCATCTCTTCCATCCGAGCACGAAGGTATTTAAAGGTGTCGAAGATTTGGGGTATCATTGAACCCTAAAAATGCATATTCTTGGCTCATGAGGGAAAAATTATAGGCCATATTGTTTCAAAGGAAGGATTTATGATTGAATAGAAAGATTTGAAGTAATTCAAGCATTTCCCTTACCAAGCCATAAGAAGGATCTTGAGTTTCTTAGGAAGAATCAATTTTTTCATGATTGTGCCAAATTTTTACTGCTCTTGTAAAACCAATCACGCTGATGTTAGAAGAAGAGCATAACATTTAAGTGGATAACTGAAAGTAAAGCAAGTTTTGAAGCAATCAAAGAGGCTATATCACAAGCTCAACCTCGTGAATCCATATTTTCTAAGGACTTCAACTCCATGCCTTTGGTAGTGGTGACACGATTTCTGCGATCTTATTATAGCAGAACAAAGAGGATCTGAAAAACGATTGCTTTCTTCAGTCAAAGTTTGGAGGACTATGAAACTAGGTATTCATTCATTGAGAAGCATGTCCTTGCATTGTAATCAGAGGCTTAAAGAAATTGAAACATCTAGTTTCAAACAATAAAATCCAACTAATGGTCTCTCATCATGGGAGTAAGGATTTCCTTTTCAAAAGAGATTTGAATGAAAAACGTGCAGGGTGGATCACTTGGGCCATGGAATATGACATTGAAATTAAAGTCACTAAGCTGGTCATGGAAAGGATTTTGTGAACAATTGGTCTCGAGTCAACAGGTTGAAGCGAGAAATGAAAATGAAGTTGTTTTGTATGCTGTAAGATGGTCAAGAACAAACAAATGATGATGCCACTCCTGTTGGACTCGAATATTATGCACTTCTTACAAATAGGTTTGTGCCCTCCAGAAATGAGAAAAAAAAGAGGAGACACTTCAGACTACAAGCCATTCCATTTTCCTTGCCGATGGTGTTTTATTAAAAAGGGACATCAATGGAGTTCTATTGAGATGCATTAGAGATAGGTCAAATTGAGAAGGTATTACAGGAGTTCCATGATGGAGATGTTAGAGGCAATTTTTCTCCATGGGTAACAGCTCTCAAGATCATGAAGGCTAGTTATTATTAGCCCAAGGTGTTCAATGGACGCTACACATGGATTAAGAAGATGCAAAATATGTGCATTCTTCAAAGGAAAAGAGAGATTAGGACACTTCCATTGCACATAGTTTCAATTGACCAGCCATTCATGCAATGGGGACTAGACTTCATTGGGGTCATCAATCCAAATTCGAGCCAAGGCCACAAGTGGATTATGATAGCAACAAATTATTTTACCAAGTGGAATGAGGTAAACAACACTCAAAGAAGCTAACGAATCCAACATACTAGACTTCTATGAAGGAATAGTAACCAGATTTGGTGTGCCAACCACTATCATATCAAGACAATGCCTTAGCATTCATTGGTTCCAAGATCATAGAGTGGGCTATCAAGAATGGGATTTACTTGAGCACTTCAACAAATTATTACCCTTAAGTAATGGTTTTGGTGAGCAAAGAATCCAACAAACAAGAACCTCGCTAAAAATTATCAGGGACTCTTGATGAAAATCAAGAGAACTTGGCACACAAGGCTCAAATCAGCTCTATGGGCTGATAGGATAACACCAAAGAGGTCTACAGGTAATTCTCCCTACAAGCTGGTCTATGGGAAAGAGCTAGTTCTACCTATATCATTGGAGCTAATGCATTAAAGCTAATAAAGTAGTTGGAATTATCCGAATTTGAACCAATGGAGGCCAAATATGCAGAGCTGCTAGAATTAGAAGAAATCAGAGAGCATGCAGCCCAAACAATGGAAAAGGATTAGAGCCTTGGTTAAAAGATGGTTTGATAAGAAAGCAAGAACAAGGACCTTTCAGGAAGGGGACCTAGTTCTGAAGTGGGATGTAGATTGGGAAAACCTAGAAGGCATTTGAAATTTGATGCCATTTGGAGTGGCCCCTACATGGTCACATGATGTAAAAGTAGCAATGCTTTCAAATTATCTACATTGATGGTGAAGAGTTACAGATTCTAGTGAATGGAATCTATCTTAAACATTTCTACTAAAAGGTAAAAAGGTTTCACCCTTGTAAATATTAGCCTAGTTTTTAATTCCTCTAAGTGCATATGCACATTGTCTTGTTGTAGTTTAGGTTTCATTTTCCTAAGTGCGTTGGTGCACATGCTCTATTGCTTCTGGTTAGCATAGAGTAGGTAGGTTTTCTTTCACAGAATAAGTGCTTTGCACACTCTACATGTTCTACTTGGAGCATGTATGATTTCCAGTTTTGTACATAGTTTGTGTGGTGTTGTTTTGTTGCTCTTGCACAATGCATTGGACTTGGCATTTGGTGAAGATCAGTTTCAGTTTTAGTGGGTTTCCAAGTGGCTCAGGGATAAGTTTTTCAAAGTTCAGATCAGTATCAGGCTATCACTCATGACTCCATGCCCAATGGATGCTTCAAGGCAGCTGATCATTTCATCTAGCAGGCAGATGACCCCTGTGAGTTGCCAAATTGTTGACCAAAATAAGCTCATACTTATTTTTGGTCAAGTAACCCACTTTTCCCCCTTCTTGTGCTTCAACTTGATTTTTTGCATATTTCAAGTACTCAAGTATTTTGGAAATAGCTTCATCAGATGGGAAATTTCTTCCCAAAAGCGGTGGTGGGCCTAGGAATTATTTTTGTGAAAGGAAATGGCAGACCGGTGGAGCAAATGGAGGATACTTTGACACTTAGGAATTTTGGTTAAAATGCACAAGTTTTAATTATCGGCGTGGCCCAACGAGGTTTCTTTTCTAAAGGGAAAATTGTGCATTAAGCGAGTGTCATGGAGAAAATTTTGGCACTTAGCCTTTTTGGGGCTAAAAAGTGCAAAGTAAAATATTGGTCTCCGTGAGCCGCGCAAAGGAAGATAAAGGAAAGTGTCAAGGTCCAAAAAGGACACGTAGTAATATTACAGGACAAAAGCTGGGGGCACGGGCCATCGAAGGACTTAGAAAATTTGGCTCTTTTGTTAAAAAAATCTTAAAGGTATAAATTGAGTTGACCTCCGTTCCGACAATCAAATGAAGCCATTTGTCGGGTTTTGCGAGGAAAAGTGAATGCATGAGGAAGCGGGTAGTCGGGGGGGAACATTATATTTTTGCATCTTTTGCAAAAGGGGCACAAGTTCAATTTTGAACCCCAAGGTCCGATTTGGAAAAGGAGGAATGCGGGGGTGTGGGTTGCGGGAGGTATTTTCAACTTTTTACTTTTTTGTGCTTTTGACGCAAAAGGAATTTTGGGCCGCGAAGGTTTTTAGTGCCACGTGGCATTTCGCACACTTTGTGGGTGACAGGAGAATTTTGGAATTTTTACAAATTCCACAAAAGTGCCAATTTCAATTTTTAGCTTTGTGGAGCTTTGTACACACATGTCATTGTGGAGTTGTGGGGCTCATGCGGAAGACTTCTAAAGTTTTGTAATTTTTTGCAAAAGACGAAATGAATTTTTAGCCCGTGGAAGTGAATTTCGCGCCCACGGACCTACGAAGAACTTGTAACTTTCACTTTTTTTTTTTGGAGAATGGCGCAAAATTAATTTTGGGCACGATAAGGTTGTGTTATCCCGTAAAATTGATACAGGGCAATTTTACCAATAACTATACCGAAATTTTGTTCCGATCCTCGTTAGGATCCTCTTGCGTCGAAACGCTGTAAAATCCCTTCCCGAAATCTGGTTTTGAACTTGGTCTTTTGAGCCTTTTTGGCCGGGCGCATGAAATTTCTAATAACACCAACGTTTGGTGCGCCCCCTTTAAAACCTTTGGCGCGTGATTTTCAGTGTTAACACAACTTTTGGTGCGCCAAAGTGTGTCGAGCCTTCCCTGCGTGCGCCAAGGCGCATGCGCCTGTGTCGACATAGCGTTTGGTGCGCCACTTTTTGATGCGCCAGAGGGCGCACATAATCTTATTGCAACACAATGTTTTGGTGCGCCAAAGGGCGCACATAGCTTCATGTCGACATATTTGGTATGTGCCAAAGCGCGCAATTTCTCGTGTTGTCAAATATTCTCATGCGCCAAAGGGCGCACGCTTTTCCCTATCAATGCCACTCTCATGCGCCTTTCAAAAGGTGGGTGGCGCATTAATGTCCAGCCTAACCTATATATATATATATGGTTTGCGCCCAAATGTCATTTTCACTATTCGCCTGTGTGCACGTGATTTTTTCCGAGCCTCGGCCCTCGCCTCATCGCTTTAACACGCTGTGGACCCGTGCTCGAGATTTTCACTATTTATCCGGTAAGAGGTTCTTTTCTCGTCCATGTGCTTTATTTTCTGGTTTTTGGCTTGCTGGTTGGTTTGTTGATATGCATTTGTTGAGCTAGCCTCCCCCCCCTCTTTCCAGATCTGCTGGTAGAGGATGTCATTTTGAAAACTTGGTCTGAACCCCCTTTGTCTTGAACCATTGAATATCCCAAAGCAGCTTTTGAACTAAAAAGAATGAAGTGATAAACCATGGAGAACAAACCCTATTTTTTTCCTTGGGCGCACCAGCGCGTCGTGCAACATCATAAACAGTTGCATGCCCCCATGGCGCATCTGTCCCCTCTGCAGCATAACTAGAACCCGCGCCAATGGCGCACCCATCATGCTTGTTGCATCAAGTTTTCATACGCCCTCAAGGCGCGCCTCTTCCACATGCTGCACAAGCTAAACTTGCGCTCCTTTGGCGCACCATCATTCAGTGCTGCATCACCTTTCCATGCGCCCTTAGCGCGCCCTGCGCCCATGCAACACAAGTTATATCTGCGCCAAGTATAGTCGTAAAAGCGCAGGCGCATCGCTCCTTTCAATAACATTCGTGTTGTGCAAACCCTCCGTGCGCCGCGCCATATTTCCTTTGGCGCACGAAAAGTCCCTGTTACACGCTTTTCCCATGCGCCAAAGGGCGCACCAAATCCCAATGTAACATGCAATGTCCATGCGCCTTTGGCGCATCCTGTCTCCATGCAACACGATTTTCTCATGCGCCCTTTACTAAAATGCACTCTGCAGTATGCATGCGCCATGCGCCTTTGGCGCCAGTTTAATCTTTGCAACAGCCCTTTCCCGTGCGCCCTGCCTATTTAGCCCTGTAAGCTGCATTTTTCCTGCGCCCTGAGCCTAAAAATCTCTAACTCTTTCTTCTGCTAACATTCCAATGGAAGATCAAATGGCTAATTCAACTTTTTCGGATTGGGTCTCGCTTCTTCTTCATGCAGATCAGCAGATAATCTTAGAAGAACATATGTCTACATCCAGCAAGAGACCCACCAAATCAAAAGGGAAGGCTAAGCTTACTGAGGAAGAGATGAAGTATAAATATCAAAGGGTCAGAATGCCCGAGTCACAGGCCGAATGCAGCATGGATGTCAGAGACTCAGAATTGGGGCATGTCGACATGGAGGAATTCTGGGCCAGAACTCAGAAAGTTACAAGGAGTCCATGGATGGACAAATTGATAGCAAAGGCCTCGCACTTGCCACGGAGGAATCCCCGTCACAAGACTGGCCAACAATGAATTTATGATGGTGGTTGCTCAGTCTTACAACAAAGACACCAGATGTGTCGAAAACAGTAAGGGCGAGGTAGTCATTAACCTCACTGCCCGTCATTTTGAGATGATACTTGGCATCCCTCACCACCGGCACTTCGTGGCCGTCAGCCAAGCAGAGTGTATCAAGGCCTGGGAAGATAATGAAGACCAATGCATGCAACTAATGAACGAAGTCTACTTGAAGAACAAGAAGGTGGTAACCCGGTGGCCCCAAATCATCCACCGCAGTGACTTCTCAGAAGAGCTCAACGATACCATTACCTTCCCCGAGCAGGTCTTCGGCTTCTCGACGCCCATTACTTCCATAAATGGATGCCGCTACTGAAACAATGAATAAGAATTTGCCTCGAGCAACGCTACTGGGGGAAATTATAAGCAAAGCACCATTTCCGAGCAACTACAATAATTCAAAGACAACGGGAGTATTCCATATGAACTCCTACGTGGTCTACGCTGCAGCATCAGAGAGGGATTATCCAGGCCTAGCACGAAGTGGAGTTTGGCCTCAGGTCAAAATATATGAGTATTATCCAGAGTTGAAGCTGGAGAATAGCATCGCCCAATTCGCCAAAATCAACGATGCATTCTTTTATCACATCATCTGCCTATTGAGGCCAATCGACTACGGTCACGTATGACCATCAAAAAACATAGTGGCAGCCACGGAGAAATGGGGAGCCCTGTTCACCCAATTTCCTACATTCACCTATCTGAGGGCTGCCAACTTTTTGGGAGAGCCAACCAGGCTACCAAGGTATGCCGGGCCTAAGCTGATTCTGCTGGAGCTGTCAAGGCAGCTAATCACATATCACGAAAAGTGCCTGAAAAGAAAGAAGGGTGGAACTCCTTTCCCCCTCACAGTGGGCCGATATACATGCTCTACCCACCACAAGGCGAAGGAAATGTTTGCAGAGCTGGAGTTACTTAATTTGAAGCATGATTTCCCAGCCAGGCCCACCTTCGACCCAAGGGGCTGCCTGCCAAGAGCAAAGCTTGATCCAATCCATGTTCCTCAGATCGAGGATATTTATATTGACGTCCTCCATGAGGTAGAGCTCAGAAGAAAGGATCATTCTCGCCTAGCATTGGCAGAAATTATCCAGTATGGGGTAGCCATTGTCCCCAAAGGCTACCAAACAACAGAAGATGAAGTGGACAAGGTATATAATGATACAGATGGGGACGATTGGCCCTTTCCGGCCATTGATAGAACTAAGGCTCCTCAGACAATTGAGGAGAGGGTCAAGGAAACTCTGCGTAGGACAGAGCACTGGTGCCGGATGAACGGCCTAATCTACCTCGGGGTAGATTTCACAACCTCCCCATTGGGCAACGCACCTTCACGGTCCAAAAAGTAGCTTAAAGGCAAGGGTGTAGAAGGTGAATCCAGCACCATTCAGGAAGAAGCCCCGAAAGTCCTCCTTCCACAGCGCCAGAACAGGTAATAACTCTGGATTCGCCAGAGAAAGAAGCAGCAGGGGATAGTCCAATTGGCCCATCCACTCAGGATGTCGGCATTGCTACCACAACAGAGGTCCCTTCTATCCCTTCTTCTTCTCTTCCTTCCCCTCCTCGAGTGACTCAAGCGACCATCCCTTTGGTCGTGTCCTCCGCCCCTTCTTCTACTCTTTCCCCTGCTTCTTCGTCTATCTTCTCTTCCCTCACTGATCTTTCCTCCTCCATTTCTTCCCTCATCTCCGAGCTCCCTTCCCTTCCTATGTCTTCCGCTCGTGCATAGCTTCCTTCCTCCCGTGGACACTTCTTGGCTATTCTCTCAATGCCACCTCCGCGTGTCTCCAATGCTTTTCCTCTTCTACCGCAGCTTGTCCCTCCTCTCGCTTCCTCGGTCCTTCTTCCATAGGACCAGCCTGGATCTCTCAGCAGCTGAGCCAACAAAAGAGGAAAGTTCCCATCGCTCCGATGGACTTTTCAGTGATCCCAACCAAAGGGGCAAAGAAGTCAAGCCTATCGCACGCTTCTCTAAAAGTGCAGCAGTGAGAGAATCATGGAAATCGCATACCCCGATCCCCTCAAAGAGAAAGGATCTGCCTCTCCGACAGATTTTACCGTGACCCAAGTCACAATGGGGACATCTTCCGAAAGTTCTGTGGGGAAGCTCTTTCCGCTGGCCGACGCCCCTCACAAAAGCTTCAAGAAACAAAAGAAGAGAAAAGGCTACTAAAAGAGCAAAACAAATATCTCGCTCCAAGCCTTACGAGTAAGATGGGTAGTGCGCCTCCCACAATACCGCCGCAAAACTTCGAGCTTCTCGGCCAGAGAAAATCAACGAATATGCAAAGATTGGCGAGTAAGGTATGGCCGCTTTCTTCTTGGAGGAGCCGGATCCTCAAGGACAAAGTGAAAGAGTGATCGCCGAGTTTGTCAATTTGTATCGATAAGCATCAAAGGCGAACAAAGAGCTCCAAGCATTAGACAAGTGGGCCCATATCAAGAGCTAGATCATGCTAGACTCCAACACGAGACCTTTCAATAGATGTTCGACTGTTCAGTCAAAGATCTGGTCAAGTTCGGTGTCTTCGGCCATCCAAGGGCCCTCAACAAAACCATGTCCACTCTGGACTACCGGGTGGATCAGCTTGAATTTATTCTGGAAAAAATCGACAAGGTAAAGGAAGCAGCCCTGGATGCAATGCACCAAATGGAGCGAATTGTTCTCAACATGTCTCCAGGGTTGCTCACTCCTTCCTTTATCTTAAGGTCAGCTGATGAAACCATCCGGATCTTCAAGGAGATCGCTTCTCAAGGAACAGGGCCAGAGGTCACATTTGACACTGAATCTATCAACAACCTGCTGGCCTGTAGGGACTTCATCGGGTTCCTCATTGAGGCGGAAAAAGATTATTCCAAACTCCCAGAGAAGCTCATAGATGAGCGGGAGACTTGTGAGGCAATCAGCGAACTGCACAAGGATCCTTCTCAGGATCAATTTGGGCCAATGATTAACAAGTTTTTGGAATACCGCGCTCAGTTCCATATCTCATCACCTGAGCAGCATCAAAAGCAGGCTACTCCCTTTCGGCCGCAGGATGATGACGACGAGTAGCTGCTCCTCCTCCTTCTTCTTCTTCTCTCTCTTCTCGACTTTCTTGTTGGAATGTCTGAAGTATGTTGATGCAAATGATGACATCATCCATGTTGCATCATGGGATGATGTCATCCATCAAGTTGTAAAAAGTCAACATGACTTTTAGATATTTTGTAAATATCTTTGTAAATAGTTGTTGGCTCCTTTTTGCCTTCTTTTCTCCTCTTCTTCTATAAATACCCCAACACTTGTTGTGTTGATAGGATGGATGAATATCTTTCAGATGAGAAATAGGAGTAAGGAGAAAAGACTTTGAGCTTTTTGTAACAGAACAAATTAGTAATACAATATTTGGACTTTGTGCTGAATACCTGTGTTATATACATTAGATCTTTCTTATGTTAGATCTCGTGTGTTTATTCTGCATTGATCTCGCTTATTTTATTGTCATTTATTTATCATCGTATTGCTTTGTTTATTTATGAAAGTAGGTTTGGCTCTGCTTACTACCAACCCAAAACATAAATCTTCCGACCTTCTCGCTTGGAATTCATTTCTTTTCTCCCTTCGGACCTGTTCCTTCTTCCTCCTCTCTTTCATTCCTTTCTCTTCGCAATGGAAATAAACCTACCGGGATGAGATCCCAAACCCCCAGTCAAAATCATGGAGACTTGCATAGATTCCTATACCCAGTAGAATAGCAATAAACGGTTAAGCTTCTTTGAGCTCGAAGAGGCTACTGCCTGCTTTTTGTTGGCTCGTTTATCCATAGATCTGCCCAAGTGGCCATTTTCGGACAACAGGTTCAGTACATCGTGTCATTTCAGCTATAGAGGTTTTTAGGAAATTTGCATTTTTGCACAAAAAGTGCAAAAAGTTTAAACTACAGACCCATTTTCAAATCTGATTTTGCCACCATTTTGTGCCCTAATTTTTCCCTAAATCTTAAGAGGAGCATATCTTTCAACTAGGAGATACAATTTGGGCAAAGGAGGACTTTTAGAAATATCTACGATCCATATAGGCATTGGAAGTATAAAAATCATTTTGCAGGATTATATGGGAAAACCCTATAAACACCTTTCACGCCCTTGATAACGTAGATCCGATTGTTTCAAACCAGATCAAATTTTGCTTGATCCACCATTTTTTTCTTCTCCCACATGCAAAGGATGAAGAAGCAACTAGATTTGATGGGGAAAACATAAAAATGTCTTTTCATACCATTAATGTGAGATTAGATTGCTTCGAGAGCTACGATTTTGCTCGATTCACCATTTTTCTTCTCCAGCCACGTAAGGCATCATGTGAAGACCCGATTTGACGGGTTACGGGTGGATTCGAAGGCGTTAATGGTTGGTGGTTGGGTTTCAAATCAGATCTACCCCCTTTTCTTATTCTCTCTCCTTGTTTTCAGCTATAAATGGAAGTGCTTTCGATTCATTTTGTAAATGTTGGACATTTTAACTCTGCATCTCCCTCTTTTCTCTATTCTACGAGATGAATTTGTGGATTTTCAATCCTTTCCATCAAAACTATAATACTTTTTTTTGCCTCTTGGCCATTATAATCGTCTATATCAATGTGGAGCAATAATACATGTTTTGTAAATGATTTTCACCCCCTTTTTGTGATTCATTTCATTCATCTCGATCTTTTCATTGAAGTTTCGTTAATCTGTGCATGTGGGTCGTATTACGCTTTATGGTATTTTTAAAAAACAAAGTAAATGTTCATCATTCCTTAAGGCATCACCTCTATAGCTTAGATTGCATTTTTGCAAATTTGAACCTGGTCCCTTTGAAAAGATTAGAATAGTTTTTAGAGTAAAAACTTCTGCAATTTCAATGAATGCACCTAAACAAAGGAATAGGAACCATCCTTAATCTGGAGAGTTTTTCACATTTTAAAGTCCACAATTTGGGAAAATCTCAATGTTATGCTATCACGCTAAGAGTCTCGAGTTTTGAGCTACGAGACCTTCGTGTGGTGTTGTAATTTTGCATCAGCAATCGTATATATAGGAAACATAAGTGAGTAAGGTTTCTCAAGGTTGGACCTATAAAGAAATATAGTAAGTTAAAGTTGGTGCATTATGATGTGTGGGGGGCGAGAAGCTAGCTGTATCATCTCTTGGAGTTCAATTTATTATGTTACTTTTATTGATGATGTAATAAGGAAAGTTTGAGTTTATTGTATTGTGAAACAAATCTGATGTATTTGACACTTTTTTAAATGGAAAGTATTCAGTAGAGAATGAAACAAGTCTTAAGCTAAAATGTCTCAAGTTAGATAATGGAGGAGTATTCCAGAAATGAATTTGATGATTCTTGTTCTAAGAATGGAATCTGTAGGAAAAAAATAGTTCGGGAACTTACTGCAATAGAATGGGGTGTCGAAAGGATGAGGCAGAACGTAATAATGGAATATGCTTTAGGAGGATGAGGTTACATGCAGACTTGCCTCTTTCATTTGGGCAAAAGTGGTGAGCACTGTTTGTGTACTTGATAAGCAGAGGACCCTGAAGTGCCTTGGATGGTGGCATACCTAAGGAGGATTGATATGGTAAGAAAGTTGATTATTCATTTCTTAGAGTCTTTTGATGTGAGGTGTTTTTCCATATGTACAAGGATGATAGGACCAAGCTAGAGGCTAAATCAGAAAAGTGTGATTTCATTGGTTATGGTGGTGATTACTTTGGCTATAAATGTTAGAGTATTAAGGACAAGAAAATCATTCGATCTAGGGATGTGGTCTTTAATGATAAATTCATGTCTAAGTAGCGATTGCAGTAGGAAAACACGGAAGAATCCAAGAAAGAATATGCGAGTGGTAGAGGATCTTCATGATGGGAAAGTGACATGAATCAGTCAGAACCTCCTCAATAGAACCCCAAACTCCTATATGGAGGAGGTCTTCTAGAGGTAAGAGAACTGAAAGAGTTTTCTCCTTCTCTTTATTATTTGTTACTTATTATTTGTGGATAGCTAGAGAGATTTGATGAAACCAATGTAGGTAGATGTTAGGAAGGGAAGTAGGGAGCAAGCCATGGATGAGGAGCATCGAAGCTCTCATGGAGAACCAAACATGGGATTTTATAAAGCTACTCAAAGTAAAAAGAGCATTACAAAACAAGTGGGTGTACAAATTCAAAGAGGAAGGAGGAAAGAAAATATACAAGGCCCGGTTGGTGATCAAGGGGTTTACATTAAAAAGGGGGTATAGATTTTGATGAGATTTTTTTTCTCCTGTAAAAAATGACTTCTTTATGTGAATGTTTTGAAATAATTACAGCGGAAGACTTGCACTTAGAGTGAGCTTGATGTAAATAAAACATTTCTCCATGGTGATTTGAGGCAGGGATCTATATATGTGCAGCAACCAAAAGGGATATGAGGTCAAGGTAAAGGAGATGGTGTGGAAGCGAAGAAGAGCTTTATGGAGTTGAAACAAGCTCCATGTCAATGATATAAGAAATTTGATAGCTTCACGATCAGAGCAAGGTTATATTAGATGTCATTCTTCTAACCATTGCGTGTATACAAAGAAATTTGAGGATGGTAGTTATATTATCTTGTGTATGTATGTATGACATGTTGGTTGCGGGTAAAAACATGTAGGAAATAAAAGTACTCAAGAAGAAATTAAGTGAATCGCTTTACTATGAAGGATTTGGGGGAATCAAACAAATCCATGGTATGAGTGTATCTCAAAATAGGAAGGAACAAAAGATATCTTTACTTCCAGGGAAGAAAGTACATTAAGAAGGTCTTGAGAGGTTTAATATGCAGGATGCTAAACCAGTTTGGGACTCCTTTAGGAGGCTATTTCAAGTTATCAAAGGAGAAGGTCCCAAGATAGAGTAGAGAGAAACCAGATGTCCATGTACCTTACTCATCAAGCCTATTGGCACGTG